>CAUYQG010031327.1:0-13964 GCA_963574415.1 Tarsius wallacei | reverse complement strand
AAGGACATTAAAAAATGAATTTTATCCAGTGCCTTGGGAGGCTGAGGTGAGTGGATTGCCTGAGCCCGCGGGTTCGAGACCTGCCTGGGCAACTTGGTGAGACATCATCTCTACAATAAATAAAAAAATTAGCCGGGTGTGATGTCCCGCGTCTGTAGTTCCAGCTACTTGGAAGGCTGAGGCGGATGGATCGCCGGAGCCCAGCAGGTCGAGGCTGCAGGGGCTGGGAGCGGCCACTGCACTCCAGTCTGGGCGACAGAGACTCCAACTCAAAAAAAAAAATGAATTTTTGACCACTCAATCTACAAATTTTGTTCCAGAGAACTGACCTACTGCTAATGACCAGCACTATGCCAAGTACCCAAGATATGAGAGTCAACAAAACACAGACCCCACCTTCACAGAATTTGCAGTATTTTTTGAAAGACAGACAATTAAATAGGCAATTGCAGTGTTGCATAACAGTTGAAAAGGTAGGAGTAATAGTGTAGAGTAGAAACTCATAGGAATGGTGACAGACCTAGTCCATTCAAGAAAATCATCAAAGACTCCGCTAAGAATGTGATATACATATGCTTTCTATATGCAAGTAATTACTTTAATATGTGCTTAGCAGAAGTATTTTAGGCAGTAAGTAAATTGATGTGCCTGAAATCACTAAACACAGGGCTTGGCACTAAATAATTAAAATGTGTAAGTTCAGTTATCCATAATTGTTTTTTTTGTTGTTGTTTACTATGTCAAAATAGCAAATCCTTTTGTACTTCTTAAAATATGTTAGACACTATTTGAAGGGTTTCCTTTTGCTCACTTATTCTTCACAGTAATTAAAAGACGTAGATACTATTATTCTTCTTATTCTACAAGAAGAAGAAATTCAGACATTAAAAAATTAAGTGATTTGTTCAAGGTCATGTAGCTATTAAAAGGCAAAACTGGGATTTGAGTCCAACCAGTCCAGCTCCCAAGTTCACACTCTTAACTACCTTCCACCCAAGACTCTCCTCATAATACTCTGTCTCCAATTCATTTCAAGTGGTGTTAAGAATGTATTCACACTAAAACCGTCATCTTTTCTGATGCCTGGCAATTGACTGCTATTGCACCACTTAAAAAAATGTAAATACTTCCAAGTAAGAATATGGAGTATTCATTTTATACTGAGAATGGGGGAAGCTCTACATATTTCATCAGCACATAAAATGATTCAGGAAAATGTTTTCCTATGGCTGTCCATTTTCCCCACTCATTCTTTTCTTTCTTTGAGATAATAGTATAAACTGAATGTTGGTAATTTAACTCTTGGACAACTTGGATACAGATTTAAATTTTTTTCTGGACAATAAACTACACAGATTTGATTTTATATAACAACTATGCCTTTTCTAATTTTGTCTTTTTTATATGTATTATTTTGTTTTCATACATTATTTCTTTTTTTTTTGAGTTGGAGTCTCACTCCGTCGCCCAGACTGGTGTGCAGTGGTACACTCCTGGCCACCGCAGCCTCCACCTGCTGGGCTCCGGCGAGCCTTCCATCTCAGCCTTCCAAGTAGCTGGAACTACAGGCGCGCGCTACCACGCCCGGCTACTTTTTTGATTTATTGTAGAGATGAGGTCTCACCAAGTTGCCCAGGCGGGTCTCGAACCCGCGGGCTCAGGCAATCCACTCACCTCAGCCTCCCAAGGCGTGGGATTACAGGCTGAGCCACCGAGCCGGGCTTCATACATTATTTCTATCCAAGCTTGACATGATTTCTATTTAGTCCTTTGTTATAAAATATAATTGAAGGAAATATATTCACTAACTGTAATATGGCTTTTACTTCAATTTTTCAATGACATACATTTAGAGTGAGTAAAACCTAAATTTTACTTCGCTTTATTCTGGTTGGGAGAAGAACCTGCCAAGGTGTCATATGCAAAAGTGGGATTTGAAGAATACAATGGAGAAAAAAGAAAAGAGAATTTGCCCTTGGTTCTCATGGCTAGCATCACCTACTAAATATCTGCACAGCACTGCCAATTATTCAGAATCAAATTCTATGCCTTGCAAAGTCAGCAAATCCACAAACCTGAAAATGCTGGTTATTTTTATGCAAATGTGTATTGTTTATAAAAAATGGCTTCAAATAACTTTGGATTTTTCTTTGCAGCCAAAGGAAGTGTTAGCAAGTTTTACACTCTAGGCTTTAGAGCTTGCTCCCATCTGCCTCTATTATTGTAACAGTTTTCTCATGGGGATATTTTACAAAATTGTGTTTTATTTTTTATTTCCAATTGAAATACAAGGCTTTCATAGTTCTCTCACCATTTATACTAATCAGAGTTTTATGGCTTGAATGAAATAAAAAAATATTGTGTCAAGAATTATCAAGGTCCTTGATAATTCCTAAGGATGTGCTCTCTTATTTTATTTGTTATGATGCTATTATTTCCATTTTACCTTGACACAGCAGCAGGTAATTCCTATGTTGTCTGTGATAAAGTATGATTTCTATTAAAATTTCAATTGATTCTGTATAATAACTACATTTTGAAATAGATCTCAGCTTTCCCTTGGCAATACCTATTTATATTTTAGAGTCTATATGGACTTAGCACTTGAAATCAATTTGAGTTTTGTTACAGTTTAATTTTCCCAGTTCTGTGATGGTGTAAGTTAACCAAAATCTGATGTGTTCAGCCTTGCCATAAGACCTAACAAGCAAAAACTTTCCTGTGTTTACAATGGTTGCAAAATGCTTGCTCTATTCATGTCCAGCAATGCAACCCTTGGGTCTCACAGTTGGTCTAAGCCTTAGCTTCCTCACTCTAAAATGGTAATGGCTGTCCTTAGCATGCTCCTCCCTGGATGGCTGCGAGGGTCATCTAAGATAGAGTAAGACTTGACTTCTCAAAGTGGAGAACAAAGAGTCTCAGGAAGAAAAAGTATTTATCTAGGGGTACAGAATTCATAGAAAAAGATGGTGCATTTCCAACAGCAAGAATTTTACTTAAAGATTTTAAGGGGAAAAATAATAATTTTATAATACAACCAAATATGTTAAGACATGCTATGTACATAAATGTAAATATATGATGGAACAGAATTCAACATTTGTGTGAATGTTTAAGATAAAATACTCACAAATAATAATGCCTCTCCTGGCACTAAAATTGTCTTTTGTCTCTTTCTACTCTTTCTCTCAACCTGCAAATCATCTACCCAAGCTTGTATGGGGTTTATTTTTTTCCTACTGCTAAGGGGACTTGACTTGAGAAATAGCCATACAAATGTGTTTAAATATGCATAAACTTGCATTTAAATCTGGCATATTAATATCACCTTTGGTCTTTTTGAAATCCTGTATAGTATCTTGAAAATCCCTTCACCTAATTCAAGATGCCATCTTCTCTTTTGAGGATCACTGCAACTGCCTTGCAACTGACCTACTGTGTCCGTTCTGGTATTTTTCAATCCTCAAGTGAAATAGTGTTTTTGAAAGTCTATTCCAAGTGTGGTTCCTTCCTATTTAAAATACAGCTATGGCTTTCCATTTTTGTTGGAATAAAGACAAAAGTTTTAACATGTCTTCTTAAGTCATCTACAACCTATTTTCCACAACTCCCCCAGCTCTCCAAGTTCCTACTGCTCTCATTTTCTTTTAGTCCCTAGGATCATTCAAACTGCTTTGCTATATAACTTTGCCATCCCACCCCATCACTGAAATGGTCTTCCCTCCTTGCTTCACCTAGTGACTTCCCCTCTTGCTTGAAATCTTTCATGAGAAAGCAGACTTCCTAGATGAATCTTTTCCTTTCCTCTCAGATTATGTTAAACCCCATTATAAGACCCCATAATACCTCATACAGTTTCTTTGTGTCGCTTATTAAATTTGAAACCAAACACTATTTCCTCAATAATATCATTAAGGATTTTAAAAACATCACTTTACTATTTATGTTCCATCAGTCTACTTGGTTTCACACTAGCACTTAACAAGCCTTATATATATATATATTTGATAAATTTATGAGTGAGTGAACACATCTGATACTTTTCATCACTATCATTTGTTTAAATATTCTATAAATGAAGACCTAGAAAGTGGAATTATAATATTCTCCCCAACTAATAATGTTATTAGTAAAGGACTAACTATAAAAATAAGTTGTCTCTTTAAATCAGGATGCTTTACAGCAAACTATGATCCTTCATTGCCACTATGCCTCAAACAAAGACTATGACCAGCAGGACTCATATACTATCGAACTTTGTATAGTGCCTAACTTTACTTGATTTTGATTGGCTCAGTTTGAAAGGGCTTTTGTTAAAGAGTACACTTCAGTTTTTATTGCATTCTATTATTAGGCATCTTAAAAGTCTCCCTGGTTCTCCATATTCGTTCAAGTCTTAAATGTTTTTATGCAGTCACCCATCAAGTGTTAAATGTCTCAATTTGACTAGATCAGCAAGAACATAAATTATCATTAATTGAATATGGATGTGATGGCTTGATTTGTGAATTTCCTACTGAGACCAGGTAAGTCCATTTACAATGATAACAGAAACTGGTGCCAATGACTCAGGTTTTGACCAATCTCTCAAAACTGAGAGGATGAGCAAAAGGAAGGAATTGTTAAAGTAAATCAAATTTAGCCTGAGAAAGCCCCTGCACATAATAAACAGCAACCTAACTTAGTAGGTAAATTAATTAAAAGCCTGAATAGGAATGTACTCTTGTAACAAATAGCTGAGTCTCTGTCAATTACAACAGCTGAACTTAAGTCGCAGGAGGCCAACTGATGCAAATATGACAAAACACTGAGCTATAACCACTTAGATTATCTCTGTACCTCACTTTCATTTTCTGTACATAAATGCTGCCTGACCTCAATACAGGCTGGAGTTCTTAGAACCTGTTCTGGTTCCAAGTACTGCCCAATTTTCGAATTATTCTTTACTTAATTAAACTCTGTTAAATTGAAATTTTGTAAGGTTTTTCTTTTCAAAAGTATTGAATGCGGGGTAATTATCTTTTTAGAAATCTAGATATAGACATTTGAAAAGCTGGATTGTCGAAGTGATAATCTAATTATATATTTACGAAACATTTATTATAGACAAGAAACTGATAAAAAGTGTGTGGACAACACAATCAATAGGAGAATATCTCTGTCCTCAAGAAGATTATGACCCTGTAAGAAAGAAAATAAATAAAAATAGAGACAGACTGCTGTGAGAAAAGCTATAATACGATATTATGAGCTGAATTGAGTCTGTGCCCCCCCTAGATGAATATTGAGGTCCTAACCCCTGATACTTCAGAATGTGACTATATTTGGATATAGGGCCTTTAAGGTAATAAATAAAGTAAAATGAGATTATATGGCTAGACCCTAATCCAGTATAACTGGAGTCTTTATAATAAGAGATTAGGACACAGATACACACAAACAGAAGACTATGTGAAGACATATAGAAAGAAGATAGCCATCTACAAGCCAAAGAGAAAGCCCTGAAACAGATCCTTTCTTCAAAGTTCTCAGAAGAAACTCACCCTGCTCACACCTTGACCATGTTCTTTCCAGCCTTCAGAATTGTGAGGAAATAAATTTCTGTTGCTTAAGCCACTCAGTCTGTGGTATTTTGTTATGGCAGTCCTAGCAGACTAATGCACATACCATGCACAACGTTTATATTCAGATTTGTCTGATCCAAAGCTGTCACTAAAAGCTGTGCTCCACTGGCTTCTTTGCAAGTTTACCACATTAACTGCAAGGCTAAATATACTACACTATAGACTAAATACCTGACAGAACAGCGATCCCCAATCTTTTTGGCATCTGGGACCAGTTTTGTGGAAGACAATTTTTCCATGGACCAAGGTCGGGTGGGGGGGGATGGTTTCAGGATGATTCAAGCACATAACATTTATTGTACACTTTATTTATATTATTATTACATTGTAATATATAATGAATTAATTATACAACTTGCCATTAAAAAAAAGAGGCACAGACAGAAGTGGTAAATTAAATAATGAACAGGCCACATATGGACTAAAATAAGTGTCAGATTCTGACTTAAAGCTTGTCACCAGATACAGCTGTACAACTGAAATATATCAACTTACTTGTCACTCACTGATACAGTTTTGATATGCGTCTAAAAGCAATTGATTTATTATGGTCTCTGTGCCATCAAACTTCACTGCAAATCAGTATTTGCAGCCACTCCCCAGTGCTAGCATCACCACCTCAGCTCCACCTCAGACCATCAGGCATCAGATTCTCATAAGGAGCATGCAATCTGGATCCCTTGCATGTGTGGGTCACAACTGGATGTGCCCGCCTATGAAAATCTAATGCTGCCACTGAGCTGACAGATGAGGAGTTCACAGGGTAATGTGAGCGATGGGGATTGATTGTAAATAAAGATGAAGCTTAATTCGTTTGCCCACTGCTCACCTTCTGCTGTTTGACCCAGTTACATACCAATCTGTGGCCCAGTGTTTTGGGACTACTACTACAGAGGCTAAACAATTCTGTGGAGCAATTTGTGCAATATTGATAAACCAGTTTTTGTTTTTTGTTTTTTAACCATTGCCTGACTGCTGAAATAGTGTCTTACAAGGAAGGAGTACAGGAAAAGCAGCTGTTGCTGCTTAAAATATATGCTTTCTTGTAAATCAAGGTGCTTAAAAATTCACAAAAGGATGTGTAAACTCCAATCTCACTAATATCTTTCAAATTTTTGGTGTGCAGACAAATGTGATTATAATATCATGTACTTTGTGTAAATTATATAATTTGACTAGAAATAGCTCAGATTAGAAATACTTTATTGGCTTCATTCTGATAAAAGTAACCTGGAAAACTTATAGTATTCAGTTAGGATTATTTTTCCTTCTTTTTAAATGTTTATACTCATTAAACATCTGACATGTAATATACGATGCATAGTACCACATGAGGAGGCTTTCTGTGAATAGAAAAATATTACTAATCCTCGCACAGAATATCAGATTAAAGATATTAAATCCTCCATCTGTGATATCTTAGTCTGACTGATGCTAATCCTGCAGGCTGCATTGCTGTACACTTACTTTTTTTTTTTAAGTCATCACTTTGCAAATCGTCTTTTCATTTACAACCCAGGGAGGGGGTATCAGGAGATGGACTGCCAACTTTTGAGGGCTCCCCTGAGAATGTAGTCTACCAATTACATCCTAGCCCACAGCACTGCAGAACAGCAGACAATAGGATGCAGAGTACTTCATCTCCGCCAACAGACACCACCACTCAGCAAATCCTGGTGAAATTGACTTTTTATGGATAACGTTTCCCGAAAGAGCTGGAGTTTAACACTATATCTATTTCAATATATGACAAACTCAACTGAGGATCTAACCAATAAAGCCTAAACCAACTGGCATTATATTAGAAGCCATATATCAGATGCATAACTAACTATGCTCCTTTCATCCTGAAAATGAATACATGCAAATACATTACTACAGGGTTGACTAGCTTAGTAAATAGTATGGAGTTTGAAACTATTACTGTCTTGTTCATGCCTGTAATTAAATTTTGAGAAATTTATGTACCAGAAACCTTGAAAAGTCTACTAATGACTGACCCCTAGAAAATAGGTCTTTTCAAATGAATGTATTGATGTGCCACGACTGGCCCCAAATCTGACCCAAGGTCTTTATGGTTTACTTTGAGGCTGAAACTGATAAATTACTTATTCTGATTCCTGAAAGAGCCTCCTTTTATGTTCTTCACTGAATGTAGTATGGTTCATTTCATTAGGGGAAAGCATAGTGCTCCAGGCAGAGCATTGTACTGAGACAGTGTGAAAAATTCACACAGCACACATATTAGAGCATAATATTGAGAGACCACAGTTAGTGTGAATATCCTTTTCTATAAATCAAGATATTAGAAACTCTGAAGAGTGACATTTTTTTTAACGTTTAGAAAACTGTACAGTACAAATGCAAGTTGTATGTGCAACCAAATGGAATGTGAAGTTAGGCAACAGTAATAATGTAACTGTTACTTCTTTTATAAGGTTAGACAAATGATTTAGGTTAATCTCCAACAGGATTGTATTTACTTTTAAATTATTTCCCTTGCTTGCATAGGTGTTCCTGTTCATATAATCCAGCCTTTTGGCAGCTGTTTGAACTAGTCTAAGGACTTCATAAGAACATTTAGAAAGGCATGAAAAAATCCTGATTGCTAAGCATAAAAAGGAAAGTATGTATAATATGGGAGAAAGTTATGAATTTTTATTACCCACTTCTCTGAGCTTCATTTTTAAAACATATATGAAATCAGCATGGCTCAGTAGAAGGAGCACAAGACCAGGAGCCATCAGGGTTACATATTTCTCTGCCAACTTTTATCCAAGTCAGCTTTATGCTCTTACACAAGCACTTAACATCTTAGAGTTCACATTAATGACATTTCATATTCTGTCCAGATACAGCATTTTATGATTCTATTTTGCAGTTTTTTTCAGTACATTCTTATTAAATATAATTTATTTGATTTTTATTTAGTAGTCCCAATTTCCAAAATCTACTCATGTGCTGGGTAATTTAGAAATGTATGGATTTAAAAAATGACTCTTGACTGCTAACAAAAATATTTCCAAAATTGTAATATATTGTGTGATGAAAAAATGTGCCAAATTGAAACAGCTATATAAAAATAACAAGTTGATACTTACTGGGTAGAACAACTGTTTATAAATTTAATGAGCTTATCATGGAGCAAAGAGGAAGGATTTACATAGTATATACAGAGAGGTCAGAGACTGAATAGATTAACTTAAGAAATGATGGCACATTAAGAAAAAATATTTTTTTAAAGCTTATGGGTTGATCTGCTTTAAAAAGTAAATCTCTTATTATCCTTTCTCTTGCTGTTTTCTGAAGACTAATTGTGTTATGACTTGTATACATTCATAGGATAAGAAGCGTAGAATATTTTATTTTTATCTATAGTATTTTCTACATTAAATATTCTAATTCTCATATTTCTACTTACCAAGTTCTTCTCTAAATGAAAGACATGAGCAAACAACAACAACAAAAAAGATAAAACAACTAAAGAAACAGGATGCACATGCAATAAAAGGAGATTATTTTGAGTAGATTTTTTATTTTCTGGTTTCCCTGCTTAATTATATTTTTCAGATAAGCATTCAAATAATTATCTTCAGATCATTACCTTTTTTTTTTTTTTGATATGCTAGAAAAGTGAAGTAAAATTACTGAGGAAACTAGCCAGTTGGAGAAAATGCTAGTTCTCTGAGTATGACCAGAAAGGGAAATGCGCATAGCACTAGCAATTGCATTCTGTGGTGGGAGAACATTGAGACCGTCATTTCATGAGCCCTAAGCTGAAGTGCCTGCTGCTCTTGTGCATGGACCATTTCAGGGTCTTTTGGGAGTTTTTGCTTTTATTTTCAATGGATGTATCCATAACCTTCATCCACAAATTGAAATTATTCTTCAATAAAACATGGCTAAGAAAGGTCAAACTTTTGTCTTTCTTTGGGCATCCTAAAATAAAGTCATCGTTAAAAAAGTAAAAGTAAAAGACATTTATCGAAATAACTATTAATTCACTAAACACTTATTGAATGGCTATCATGAAGTAGCCTATATGTTAGGCTCTGGAGGTATGTGATAGTCAATAAAAGTGTAAACATAACTTTTGGACTTTAAGTCACAGAATTGGTAGGGACTTTGTAGTTATGCTATTAATGCCCAATTAGTGGACCTCATTTCTTTTCTTTTTGATGTTAATGGAATTTTAAAGTAGCTACTATATGCCAATATATTTACATATGTTACTTATTCAAGGTATGTATTATTAGCTCTATTGTTAGATAGGGAGTTTGATTCATGATGCTAACCAATTTGCCAAAGGTCACACCACTGTGGCTGACGTATTCCAGAGTGGCTTCCATGATTACTGCCTTCTGGTGACAGGACTCTTTATGTAATCCTTTTACCTTTAAATGAATAGAGCCTATGTTGTTTTTCTAACTAATAGCATATAGCAAAGATAGGAAAAGATCACTTGTGTAATTTTGTTGTATTATAAGGACTCTATCTTGCTAGTGGTTTTCTGCTGTAGATTCACCTTCCTGGCTTGCTGAAATGAGCAGCGATGTTGGAGAAGTCCATGTAACAAAAAACTGTGGGCAGGCTCTAGGAGTGGCCTCTGCCTAACAGACAGCAAGACTCTGGAGATCTCAGTCCTACAATCAAAAGGAAATCATTTCTTCCAATAAGCTAACTGAAGGAGCTTGGGAATGGATTCTTCTCCAGTTGAGCCTCCAGATGACAACCCAGTGCTGGTCAGCACCTTGATTCTAGCCTTGTGAAAACATAAGTAAGGGACCCAGATAAGCTGTTCTCTGACACCTGATCTACTGATTCTGTGAAATAACAAATGTGTATTTTTTATGATGGTAAGGAATATAGCAATGTAGAACTTGTTATTTGTTATATAGCAAAGTATAAGTAACTACGCATTATTTTAGATAGAAGCAAAATACAAATGTTCCTATACTTGAACTTAAATGACTATATATGTGTGTGTATATACATATATATATTAAATGACTATATATGTGTGTGTATATATATACATATATATATACACACACATATATATGCTTTATGGCATAATATATATTTAATAGTATTATCTATTTTTTATTTTAGAGTTGCAGGGTACATGTCAGGATTTTTTACATAAGCAAATTGCATGCACATGAGGTTTGGGCTTCTTGTGAGCCCTTTCTTTCACTGGTCGTGGATGTGGTACCCAATGGGTAGTCGTGTGCACCTCCTTCATCCCATTAGTGGTGCCCAGTATCAGTTATTTCTGCATTTGTGCCCACATGGTCAATGTTTAGGGAACACTTATGAGTGAGAACATGCAGCATTCAGTTTTCTGTTTCTATGATTGTTCACTTAGACTAAGGGTCTCCAGTTGTATCCATGTTGCTGCAAAGAAAATGATTTTGTTCTTCTTTATAGCCGTGTGGTATTCCATCATATATAAGTACCACGTTTGCCTTATCCAGTTTACTTCCAGTGAGCATGTGGGTTGGCTCTATGTTTCTGCTATTGTGAATAGTGCTGCAATTTTTGTATCTATGTTTATCAGAAAAATGGACCTTTAGTTGTCTTTCCTTGTTGGGTCTTTGCCATTTGGGAGTATCAGGCTGATATTGGCCTCATAGAGTGGGCTAGAGAAAATTTCCTTCTTGATTGCCTGCAATACTTTCAGTAGAATTAGTATAAGCTATTTTTTGAATATTGTGCAAGATAGCAGAAAAATCATCCAGCCCAGGGCCTTTTTTTGGAAGTGAAGTTTTTTATTACTGAGTCAATTTCTTGGATCATTATTGGTTTGTTCAGCGTTTCAATTTCTTCTTGTTTCAATCTTGGGAAGCAATGTGATGCCAGAATTCCTCTGTTTTCTCTAGATTTTCTAGTCTATTTGTATATAAATGTTCATAGCAATCTCTGATCATCTTTTGTAATTCCTCAGGGTCAGTTGTAAAATTGCCATTTTTGTTTCAAATCATGTTCATTTGAATTTTCTGCGTGTTTTTTGTTAATCTGACCAGGGATCTGTCAATCATATTTATCCTACAAAGAACCAGCTTTTCATCTTGCTGATCCTTTGTATGATTTGTTTGATTTCTATTTTATTCAACTATGACTTTATTTTAATAATTACATTTTTTTTTACTGAGATTGGATTGCTCTTGTTGTTCTGGCTTCCTTCGGTGAGACGTTAGATTGTTTACTTGACGTCCCTCTATTTTCTTAATATATGCAAGCATGTTATAAACTTTCCTCTAAGCACTGATTTTATGGTAGCCCAGAGGTTTTGATATGTTGTGTCTTTGTTTTCATTTGTTTCAAAGACATATTTTTATTTCTACCCTGGTTTCTGTATTAACCCAATAGTCATTTATAAGCATGTTGTTTCATTTCCATGTATTTATGTTTAGGGAGGTTCCAGTTGGTGATAATATTTTTATTTCACTGGGGTCTGAGAAGATACATGGTATAATTTCGACCTTTTAAAATTTGTTCATACTTGATTTATGGTTGAGTATGTGATTGATCTTGGAGCATGTTCCATGTGCTGATAAAAAAGAATGTATATTCTGTGGTTGTTGGGTGGTATTCTGTAAATGTCAATTAGGTCCAACTGGTGGGGTTCTGGATTTCCATGTTAGTTTTTTTTAACTCTCTGCTCTGTCTAAGACTATTACTAGGTATTAAAATCTCCAACTTTAATTGTATGGCTAAGTCCTCTCTTGGTTTAATTAGCTACAGTTTTAGAAATCTGAATGCTCCTGTGTCAGGTCATATATATTCAGGATGAATATTTCTTGCTGATGAATTGAGCCTTTTATCACTATGTAGTGTCCTTCAGTGTTCTTTTTAATTTTTATTGATTTAAAGTCTGCTTTGTCTGATATAAGAATAGCGACTCCTGTTCTTTTTTGTTCTCTGTTGGCCTGGGCAATCTTTTTCCATCCCTTTACATTGGGACTTCAGATGTGATTTATGGTAGGATGGGTTTCCTGAAGGTAGCAGAAGGATGAGTCATGTTTCTTTATCTAATTTTCCACTCTATGCCTTTTGAATGGCACATTCAGTCCATCCACATTTGAGCATATTATTGATATGTGGAGGTTTGTTCCTGTCATACTGTTTCTGAGAGGCTTTTTTTCTTTTTAGGTTTTGTGGTTGATTTGTATTGCCTGTATGTTCTGTGCTTTCCTATGATTTTGTAATGGGTGGAGCCATTCTTTTGATTTTGTGTTAAGAACTTTTTAAGCATCTCCTAAAGGGCTGGTCTGGAGGTTGCATACTCTTTTAGGGATTGGATGTCTGGGAAGAATTTTAATTCTCTATTATTAATGAAACTTAGCTTGATGAGATATTTTTTTGGCTGGCATTGCTTTTCTTTAAGAATTTTAAAGATAGGACCCCAGTCCCTTTTGGCTTATAGAATTTCTGCTGAGAAGCCTGCTGCAATTCTGATGACTCTTCCCTGGTGGGTGGTCTGTCCTTTCTCTCTAGCTGTCTTTAGGACTTTTTAATTTCATGCTCACCTTGTGGAGATAGATTATTATATATCTTGTGGATAGTCTTCTCATGATATACCACAGGAGTTCTCAGAATCTCTTGCATCTGCATGGCTGTCTCTTTAGCATGGTAGGTGAAATTTTCTTGGATGATATCTTGGAAGGTTTTTTCTAGTGTATTGTCAGTTTCCCCTTCTCTCTCAGGGATGCCAATCAACTGTAAATTTATTCTTTTTACATAATCTCAAATCTCTCACAGGGTTTACTCATTCTTTCTAAGCCTTTTTTCCCTTGCTTTTGTTGGCCTGGGTGAGGTCAGTATTTTCATCCTCAAGCTCTGATATCCTTTTCTCTTCCAATCTCTGATATCCTTTTCTCTTCAGTTTGCTGTTGAGGGTTCCATTGTGTTTGAAAATTCCCAGGAAGAATTATTTATTTCTAGAATTTCAGGTTGGTCTTTTTTTTATTTTATTTTATTTATTTATTTTTAATTTTTCAAGTTGGCATCTCACTCCGTCGCCCAGACTGGAGTGCAGTGGCCGCTTCCGGCCACCGCAGCCTCGACCTGCTGGGCTCCGGCGATCCTTCCACCTCAGCCTTCCGAGTAGCTGGAATTACAGGCGTGCACTACCACGCCCAGCTAATTTTTTTGATTTATTGTAGAGATGAGGTTTCGCCTGCCCAGGCGGGTCTCGAACCCGTGGGCTCAGGCAATCCACTCACCTCAGCCTCCCAAGGCGTGGGATTACAGGCTGAGCCACCGAGCCTGGCTAGTCCTTTCTTATAAATGCCAGTTCAACATTAACTTTCTATACTCTTTTTGTGGCCTGGATCT
>CAUYQG010031325.1:0-11419 GCA_963574415.1 Tarsius wallacei | reverse complement strand
TTTTTTTAAACCAACAACACTCGGCTCAGCCTGTAATCCCAGCACTTTGGGAGGCCGAGGCGAATGAATTGCCTGATCCCGCGGGTTCAAGACCCACCTGGGCAACTTAGTGAGACCGCGTCTCTACAATACATCAAAAATTAGCCAGGCGTGGTAGCCCGTGCTTGTAGTTCCGGCTACTTGGAAGGCTGAGCTGGAAGGACCATCGGAGCCCAGCAGGTGGAGGCTGTGGTGGCTGGGAGCGTGCCACTGCACTCCAGTCTGGGTGACAGAGTGAGACTTCAACTCTAAAAAAAAGAAAACCCAACACCAACAACAAAATTACCTGCCCTCTTTTGGCAGGGTCTGTAATTGTTCCTGTCAGCTGCTCACAGGTAAGCCCCTCTGCAGTCTCCTGCAGATTATGGCTTCATTCACAATCTCCCCAGTGTCCAGCCTGGGGAAGAAGGAGGAGGTAGTGGGGGTGGATGGTGCTTTAGTCCTCCCTTTCAGCTCTTGTATGGACAGGGGGATCCCATCTAGTGGAAAGTTGCAGGATTGTCTCTCCCCCAGGCACAGAAAGGGAATACCTCAGCCAGGCTTATCCTGGAGTCCTCCTATCATGACTGACATCCAGGCTCTTCCTGGGTTTGTCCCTTTCAGTCATGTACCAGTTGTGTGGGTATGATGTTCAGAGGATTGCTGAGAAGGAGGGTGTTGGGTCAGTGTTGAACTCGAACTCACTGCTGATCTCTTCGGGGTTCTTCCTTGTCCTTTTCTGGTCACACTTTTTGTCCCATGGCTGAATCAGAGTAGAGGGTGGTGCATCTGAGACTCAACACTCATTCTTCCCTCTGGAGTTTGTGCTTTCAGAATATTCCCTTTGGGTCATGATCAGCCCCTGAGTAGTTAATCTGTCAGTTACAGAGATCAGGTCTGTTGCTCCATGGGGAGCAGGCAGGAGCACGTTCCTGCCCAGTTTTGAAGATAGTGGCAGGGTGCCTATTTCATCTTGTCAGTGGGGCTCTGCGTCTGGGCTCCCTTGCTGTGCTCCCTTCCACAGCACTTGCCGCCAGTGTCCAGCCAGGTGCTGCTGTGGTGAGTCAGAGCCTGGAGCCGGCAGTCACTCCCAGCAACTTCTTCCCAGGAAGGGTTCTGCTGATTTTTAAAAACGGTGCTCAGCTTCTATGCCTTGGGAAGCACTAGGCTACAAGCAGAGCAGTTGCAGCACCAGCTGCTTTACCAGGAAAGCCCTGGTCACTTGCTCTTGAGACCCCACTCAGTCACTCACACGCCCACTTACTCACAGACACGTACACAAAATTTTCCACACACACATTCACTCACACTGGGACTCACATAGTCCTGCTGGCTCTGTCACCATCTTCCTCTCTTCCCTCAGAACTCAAAATGTTAAACGAGGTTTACACTAACAGAGTCTGAGAAACTCCAAGCAGAACATATGGGGTTGGAGGGTTGGGGGCATGAAAACATGCCTTATGCTGAAAACAAGCTTGATCAACATGGGATGTTGTACAACTGTTGTATAGCTCATTACTTTACAGATTAATTGGTGGTAATTACAAACTAGACCTTTTAAATTACTTAAAGGAATGTGCAATACATTTACATTTTTGTTAATATTATTCAATTGAAAACTCAAAAACATGCCAAAAAGAACAAGAACTATTAAAAAGTAGGCAAAAGATATGAATAGACATTCCTCAAAAGAAGACATACAAGTAGTCAACAGACACATGAAGAAATGCCCAGCCTCTCTAATCGTCAAAGAAACGCAAATCAAAACTACACTGAGATACCACCTAACTCCAGTCAGGATGGCCTTCATCAATAACTCGAATAACAACAGATGCTAGAGAGGATGCGGGGAAAAGGGAAGACTTCTACACTGTTGATGGGAGTGTAAACTAGTACAACCTCTGTGAAAATTAGTGTGACAATTCCTGAAAGATCTAAAAATTGACCTCCCATACAACCCAGCAGCAATCCCCCTTCTGGGAATACACCCGGAATAACTCAAGTCATTTAGCTTAAAAGATACCTGTGCACACATGTTTATTGCAACACTAGTCACAATAGCAAAAACATGGGACCAACCATGCTGTTCATTGAAAGTGGACTGGATTTTTAAAATGTGGTACATATACACAGTGGAATATTATGCAGCCATAAAGAAGGACAAAATTATTAACTTCGCAGCAACATAGATGAATTTAGAGTTTGTAATACTTAATGATCCATCACAGAAACAAAGAACAGAGTACCACAGATTCTCACTCATAAGTGAACCCTGAACAATTGTCATAATACTATAAGAAAGGGATTGGCAGTAGTGGGAAACTGCCAGAGGAGGGAGCAGGGGGTTGGGGGCATACTTCATCAATAAGTGTGCCTGATCTCAAATCAGGTGATGTGGGGACCAAAGTGAGACCCAAACTTTACCTGTACAATGACCATTTGTATACCTGACCCTGAATTTTACATCTTTAAAATAAAAATAATAATAATAAAAAAGAAAACTCAAAAACACACCCCTGGACAGCCTTCAGTTTTATAGTTCTATAGAAGTCCATTTTTTATCCTATCATTTATGGGACCTTCTTTCTTCTAATGACCTACCAAAACATGGGGCTCCATGCTTAATTTCATGTAGCCTAAAGAAAAATTTCCCAAATGTTTAAATTCCTGTAACTTGTCTAGTCAAATCGAGGTTTTTCTACCATCTCATAAAAATAAACAAATGTATCTGAAAGCAAAAGCATCCTCATTTCAATAACTTATTCAGTTTCAGTTTTCTCTTAATATAGAAATTGCCAAATGTCTCCAGAAAATGTGATATTGGAGATGGAGGAAAAAGTTAAAGGCAAGGAAGAATTACCAATGATCAAGAACATGGATTCAGCAAAAGGCAGTTTCATTTGGGGGATAAGCAGTGATAAGTTACAAAACAATTGATTTTTCTCTGAGTATTAGGTATTTTAAATCTTTTAACTTTCTTTGAGGGATTTCTCTTCCCTAGAGCGTTAACTCTCATTCTTCATTTTTCTCTCTGCTATGTTCTGTGCTCCGTGCTTCTGTTTTCTCTGCTGCTTTCTTTCCTTATCTCCAAATCTGGTCTGTCCTATTCCAGGGCAAATATTCACCTCCACACTTTCCTGTATCTCTATCCCCCCCCATTGAGTTTTACCCATCCTACTGTAGGTATTGATAGTATATATCTCTCTTCCTTAATTACAAAATTGGTGACAGAACTTGTTGCAATTACTCTCTTAAAAGCAGCATATATGTGAATTTATCCTCTCCCTCCAAGATATTTCTGTACATCTGACAGTCTTTCATCATTGACAATTTCAAGCTATCAGGTCTTTTATATTTTTCTAAATTTCTTATAAAAATTTAAAACAATTCAAAAGACAAAAAATTGTATCAACTTCCAAGTGCTTATCTCCCAGCTCCAATGATTATTAACGTTTGGCCACACACCTTGCAATTTTTAAGCCTAAAAGATCCTTGACTATAGTAAGTCACTATTATAAAGACTTGTGCTGACCAGGACAACATTTCAGACAATAAAATTGTAATTCTCTAAACTGGGCGTTCTTAGCCATGTTTAATCCATGTCTGCATTGGAAAAATAATATAAAAGCAACATTTTTTTGGCCTTAATATGCAACTAGAATATTACTTGAAAATTTTCAATGAATTAAATTTCAATTAACATAAAATTATTATATCAAATATGCTGTTCCAAAACATACATAGCTCTTCTTCCCAAATGACCCCCCATCTCATTGTTATAATCATCCCTGACAAGAATTCTTCTCTAATTCTTACTTGCAATTCAGAATTGTTATTCTAAATATTTATTTTAAATAGTTTTTGTTTAAATAAAATAATGAAAATAGTTGAATTTTTACTATCTAAGAACTCGCAACAAATTCAAGAGGGATAAGAGCAAGTTTTTAAAACTGTAGTTTTCACAAGTAAAGATGTATGTCCATGATTAACATTGTCCAATGTTCATTGAGGGTGATCTGAAATAGATTCCCAGGAAGATAGAGATCATATGACAAACTAGCACTGATATTTCTAGGCTTTTAAATTATAATCTACATTTTAAAATTAAATGCATATTACGTACACTAGTCATGTTTTTTCAGTATATCATTCATCTGATCTGACTTTATTTTAGCATGAAATAAAAGATTAACTTGCCGTACTAGCCATAGATAAAAATAAGATCCTGTAAGATGTTTCTTGACCAAAATAAATCGGGGGCAAGGACAATTTATTCCACAAGAGTCTTCTATAATTATTGGCAGCTTAATTACTTCTTTGGTTCTCTTCAAAATTGCTGGCGTTAGAAAGACCTTTCTGGTACAAGTGAAAGGGGCTATGACCTTCCTTTCTATTAAGCCTGGCTTCTCGTCAGAGATTTACCATTAAAAAAGAGTTTGCAAAGAAGAGAATTACCACATTCCAACAAAAATGCCACTCAAAGGATCTGCTAAAAGTTCCTAAACTTTCAAATATGTACAATGATATGCAAGCAAATAATCTTTTACTTCAGATGTCTTTCTATTAATAGCATTTATATTAAAAGATTACTGATTGTAAAGAACAAAACACTTGACAAATGTCTAGAGTAGAAAGTGGTTTCTTCCTATGGAACTTGACGGAGGCTAAGTTCACAACAACAATTAAGTTTAATTTTCCCATAATGGGTTTAATGATATCTTCAGATTCAGCACAATATAAAAGGATTTACAAGATAGTCCTTTATAAGATGTCATTTGGATAATGTGAAATAACTTATTCACTGTTCAAATCTTAAGTTTTTGTCTTTATTCAGTAAAAAGCCTCCAGCCCTACAGTTATTAACAACCCTAGTACCTGAAAATCTCCTAGGTGTAAATTAGATTCAAGGTCAACATACAGACTACTGTTAGGAGCTAGAAATTTGCTACCTTTAGTCTAGGAACAATGGAGAATACAAATGAAAATCTCCACTAAAAATGGTAGTACATTCTTGTCTTAGTTTTGCTCTTTCAATATCCAAACCTCCTCTTCAATTTTAAAGAAAGTTCTGCCTCTGACTACGGACGAGCAAAGGGGCCAAATCCTATTTTTCCTCACTTAGAAAAAGTCAGGGCACAGCAAGTCACTTAACCTCACTAAAAGGATGGCCACTTGCAGAATCTTGAAAATCAAGGGAGATGAAGGAACCATTAGAATTATTCATAACATTGATCTTGGCAGGGATACTCCAGTAATGTCAATTAATTCTATCCCACTCTTTCTAACTTACACAAAACATTTCAGTTCATCTTTCTTTTAGAGTCAGTCAGTACATTCTGGAGGGCTAAATCTCATGAATTATCCATCTAGACTACATAATTTAGCTAGTATACATGCAGTTTATTTCTTTCCTTCAGTGGTTACATCGGTAATTAAATGAATATTCTAAGTCTCAAAGTATGACCTCATCCTTGGGACCCTGTTATCAGGTCCATATCAAGAATATTTTCATAATAATGCTAAAATATTTTTCTTACTTTATACTCTTATACTTGCACAAGTGTACAATGAAGTTTTTTCCAACAAATTAAGATACATACAAGTATCTAGTACTCTTCCATTAAGTTAGATAGTTAAAAGATTTGCAAGTAGCTTTTAAAAATCAACTTTTCTCTGTTTTGAAACTATAGTTATGTTTGATAAAAATTAGGTTATGTTATCATGTAATGAGTTGTTTTTGTTACTTTGATGAATTAACAAATAAATAATTATATTGAGTTTTAATTTCTAATTCAATATCTATCCATCAGTATAACCCAAACAATCAAAAGCTCCTTTGAGTCTTCAATTTTTTCAAGCGTATAACGGGATCTTGAGATCAAAGTACTTGCAAATCACATTTCTAATCTGTTAAACTATTAAGAA
Source organism: Tarsius wallacei (assembly GCA_963574415.1). Classification (NCBI taxonomy): domain Eukaryota; kingdom Metazoa; phylum Chordata; class Mammalia; order Primates; family Tarsiidae; genus Tarsius; species Tarsius wallacei. Next base: position 5,476 of record CAUYQG010031325.1, on the reverse strand, counting down.
TAATTGATTACTGACTATGAGGAGAAATTATCCACAGTTAAATTTAAAGAAACAAAAAGAAAAAAATAACAAAATAATCTTTATTGCCTCAGAAACGAAATGACACCCTCCCACCCTGAGCCTGGCATGTCTATAGTTATTTGTATTTGGACGTGTAAGAATTGGAGGCAATAAAATGTGATCGTGGAGACATCTGGGACCAGCCTATTCCCCCACAAGTTCCCCTCACATGGAAGTATAAAAAAAAGTTTTAATGTTATTTTGTTGTGAGAAGCTATTATTCTAATTATAGATTTCAAACACTTAAAAATGAAAATAAATAAATAGATGGCGTCTTAAGGATTTTTGTGTCTAATTTGCTTAAAGGTACTGAGAAAATAATATATTGACTTAAAATACTATTTTTCTAAATAGCAACCATATCAATTTGGAAAAGTACTTAGTTTATTCACATTTAACTGCACACATCCCTCTCATTTTATGTCCCTTCCCAAATTATTATTTGATTACACCAGAAAATTATTGAATAGAAATTGAACAACTATATAAAGACATACTGAGAGAGTCTTATTTTAAATCTCCTTTATCAAACAATTGTATTGAACTGTTCACTTGACTATATGGCCATAGAAAGAGGGAAAAAAAGATATTTGTGGATGTTTTAGAAAAAAAGATACCAAATAATCCTAGCAAAAATTAAAACTTCACCTAAAGCAGCATACAAAATTCTGTCTTCCTACATGTAAAGATGATATCATATAAATATCTGTTTTTGCAAAACTAATAAAGGATATGATGCAACTCTAGTCAGAATGCCAGAAAAGTTTGCATTTTTACAGGTTTTGGACTTTGAAACTGATTAGAGTGACTTAAAATTTTATATAAAACATAAATATCTCAAAAACCACAAAAAATTTTAAGTAGAAAACTAAAAATAGAAAAGCAAATTGCCATGATATGATTCTGAGCCACATGACAGGCCATTGTTGTATTTCTTTTCCTCACTGACATAATTCCAATTATCAGAGCCTTTGCTAGGTATTAAAAGGTGCCAAATGTATAGGACAGGAATAAATTAATGAATAAAAGAACTGAGAAGCAGAAACGGTTCACTAAAAATCCTTCCACCCTCTTCTTCTATGTTCTTCCTCTTCCACTGCCTCCTTTTCCTCATCACTCTTTTCCATCTTTTCAGAGAATAAAACTCTCAATCATTTATTCTACAAAAATTAGAGAATGATATACTTGCATTACTACATAGCAAAAGTATTTCAAATGGTGGTTTATATGTTGAATTTTTTTCAGATTTTCTCTATTATAAATAAGATGTATAACAGTTAATTCACGAATCTTTATTCATTTGTCTATTTCTTTTAGATAGATATCTAGAATTTAAAAATGGGAATTAATAAGTCAACAATTATAAATAATGAGGCTTGTATAGCCAAATTGTTTTCCAGAATAGCTATCATCAATTTACACTGTCACCCACAGTTTTTCCTTACAAACTTTTTACTAAATCCTCATCAAAATTAAGATTCAAAATCAATTAAAAATAAATACCTTTCATAAGAAAGTCTAAACATTGGTTATCTTCTGAAATGGAACTAATGGGCTGGCAATAGATGAGGGGGGACATTTTTATCCCTGAATTTTAAATTTTATGAAAACATAAACTTCAACAATTTACTTTAAAATTAAATTTAAAATGATATGGTAACTTGGGAGGTAGAATATGTTATCTGATGTCTGTCCCAAATGTATATTTCCACTGTTGGATGAGTTTGTAAGATTCCTGTATCTCCTCTACTGTGAATTGTTTGTTTTTCTCCTGGCCCCCAGTTTCTCTTGGGATGCTATTGTTTTTATTACTGGTATGTAGGACCTTCACAACTTAATGTTAACCAAGTTTGTCTTATTAATTGTAAATATTTTCAAATTTGTCATTTCTCCATGACTTAAAATGTTTATTATATCAATTTTTTAATATATGGCCAAATATTTTTTTATTTGTATTAATTTTGTGCTTAGAAAGTTTTCTTTATCAACATTAGCGAATAACTTGTATTTTCCTCTATTTTTGTTGTAGGTATCCGTTTACATATACTTTCCTAATCCACCTAGAATTCATATTTCTATGAGGTGGGACTCTAATACGCTGTTGTTGTCATGGTTTTTAATATACCTGGTTGTTTCAGCACCATTTATTAAATAACTAATTTTTTCACTCTGATTAACCACATACTTCGTGGTCACATATTCTAATGAAAGGTTGTTATTTTCTTCTGATGTATTTGCTAATTGAATCAACAGTTCTAAGCTATTTTAAATATTTTATGTTTCATAGTATATTTTTCATATAATAACAAAAACTTTTGTCAAATTTATATGGAATAGTTTTACTAATTTACTTATTCATATAAATTTGCATTTATAAGATTACATTATCAGCCTTCTCAAATGATTTCCCTCAAATAACTAGTGTTTTGATCAAAATTTTACTAAATCTGAACATACCCAAAGTTAATACATTTACCTCCTTTCATTTGTAAATTACTTTAGAATGAACTGACATCCTAAATATAGTTGCTTTCCAAATATAAACCTAGTATATATTATTGATATTAGGTCTTAGAATGTTTTATAAAAACTATATATGAAATGAATAATAGTAATAATAATTTATTGCCTACGTCATCATAGTTTACTGTATTTTTGCATGTTATTTTAATTGTCATAAAATTCACAGATGTTTTTGTCCTATTATGAATGAAGAAATGCACCCTAAGGAGCTAAGTAACTTTCTGATATAACTAACAATTTCTTAAATGACAAACAACACCCAAAATATGTACTTCAAATTTTATTTTCATAAAAAATAGCATACTAAAAAAGGTAAAGTTACTAAGTCTGCCTCCCTACTTCAAACAAGACCCTCCTCTAAACATTAACATCCTCTCTTATCCATAGAGTTTCCATTTAATAGGATAGGAAATATATACATGAGATCTGGAGAGAACTGCATTCAAATTTAATGGAAGTAAACATAAAAACTTGAAAACCACATCAGCTTTTGCTAAAATGTTTGACTTGACAGGTTAGGAATCATAGAAACAATCTTTTTATTGCTTGTTGGAATTAAATTTAACATTGATTTCAGCTGTTCCCAACAATTAATTTGATAAAATACTAACTTAACTGCTATTATTATTAATTTACTTTTAAGGTCCCTCTGCCATGTGACATAGAAGAGCAAAACAGATCTCTCTAATTATAAAAAAATTTATTGGTGCATGGCAAGTGTAAACCACTGGGGTCCCTGGCAACAGTAAAATGGCAAATTAAACCAAAACCACATGCAAGTCAAAGTGAATCACTAGTCAATGAGTATTTAGGCAGGGATACCAAGCAAATAAACAGTCAGTCCATTAGTTAGTTATTGCCAGCACTAAATGAATAAAACCCTTGAGAAAAAAATCATGGCAGTGTGGTGACAATCTGTGTTAGGTTTGTTGAGTCCTGTGGAAATGAATGAAACGTTCCCCTGGCTGCTGTGAGACGGAGGAATGTAGGTACAGTGGCCAGGCTAAGAGATGCCTCTTATTTGAGACCCACTGATGAGCTCCAGTCACTTAACGGCATCTTGAAAAACAGCTGGCACCTTACCCTCAAATATTGATCTAGTGTTTACAAATCTGGTTCAGTTTCCAGGCAAACAGCTTTTATCAATATAGTGTACCATCTGGTTTTATGGCTCAAGTGTTTCAACTACACTCTTCCCCAGGTGTGGGGACCATGATTGATTTGAGCAATTTATAGCATCCCTTCACTTCCTGTAAGGTAGTTCAGGGCTAGACTATATTAGATACAAATTTTAGATTATGAGAACATGAGATTTTTCAGATAGTTGTTAATAGCAAGAAAAGAAATCATGCCAAGGATGTATGTGTTCAGATAAGAAGGTGATAAGTCTAAAACCTCTGCAGCATAAATTTGCAGGGCAAGAAGGAAGTAGATTTTACAGGTAGTGTGTACTTTCGTTATGCCACATTTACCACACACTATCAAAGACAAACACAGGGAAAGGAGAGGTTTTGAGGAGACAAACAAGTGTTGGACCTTTTGCAAACAGCCATAGTGGTTCTAAGGATGGTAGCCAAGCAGAGTTTAAAAGTAGAGTTCTGGTAGATCTGGAATTCAGGCTGTAAAAAGTGGAATTCAGGTTGTAAAAAGCACTGTCATTAAAATCTTGCATTCCGTCCTCACCAATAAGACTTACCTCCACTGTTGTCCTCCCAAGGTGACTCTGGAGACTGCAATTCAACAAGATATGTTTTCGTTTAACTGAGCAAGCCCCTTTTTCCAACAAGAAAGACATTTTCAGGGCTTATAAAATGAGACTTAGAAAGAGTTGACCACACTATTTTGGTGCCCCTATTGCTAAACTGTTAGAAGATATAAGGGCCAAATAAGGTGAAGTAGGTTAATCCTCTTTTTTCCGATAATTATCTACTTAAAGCGAATTTATACGTGGAATAAGCAAATGAGTACAATCTTTACTATTGTACTTTCTCTGTGGTTCTTAAATAATAATATCCTTAGCTTCATCATGCTTTTCACTTTTCTCTTTGATCTTTTAAAATTAAATTTATCTTGCTTTATTGTTAACTTATTTATCCTGTTGTTAATACTTTTCTTTTTTTATGGAACGTGAGTCGTAAATACTTGAAGGAATAATTACATTCCAATTACTTCCCTCAAAATAACCCCACCTCTCCCCCAATTACACTGTATGTTGGTATATTTCTGATTTTTGATGGTGTATGTCTGCTAGTTTGTAGAAACAGTAAATAAGTCCACAGGGGCAATTCTTTTGGGTCAAGTTAATTCATCTGCTCTATCTTTGACCTCATTCATACCATGTGACAAGTTGAGTCAAGAGTCATCAAAAATATTTCAGAAAAATCATAGCTCTCTTTGAAGAGGATAAATATGAATATTTAATTTAGATGGCTATATAGCATCAGGATTACTTACTAAATATGTGGCAAGGAGTTCACAATTACTAAGGTAGATTTTAATTCCACAACCATTAATATCTCTAATGAATATTTTTTTCATTTTATTTTTTTATTCAATATTTTTTATTATGATATTTTGGGGTACAGTTAAGGGTTAGGTATACAAATATGCTTCGTTCAGTCACCCTTGTTGATAAGAGGTGTCTCCCCATCCCCAGACAGATATTTACTACCATTAATCCCATCACCCTACCCCTCCACCCCCCATAGTTTCCCACCACTGTCAGTCATTTTCTTATGATAATACATTGGATCAAGGTCTACTATATGAGTGAGAACATGTGATACTCAGTTCTTTGTTTCTGTGAGAGGTCACTCAGTATTATAGACTCTAGTTCCATCCAGGTTGCTGCGAAATTCATGATTTTGTTCTTTTTTATGGCTGTGTAGTATTC
>CAUYQG010031323.1:0-19941 GCA_963574415.1 Tarsius wallacei | reverse complement strand
AAAAAATGTGGTACAAGCTGGGCTCGGTGGCTCAGCCTGTAATCCCGTGCTTTGGGAGGCTGAGGTGAGTGGATTGCCAGAGCCCGCGGGTTCGAGACCCGCCCGGGCAACTTGGCGAGACCTCATCTCTACAATAAATCAAAAAATTAGCTGGGCGTGGTAGCATGCGCCTGTCATTCCAGCTTCTTGGAAGGCTGAGGCGGTAGGATCGCCAGAGCCCAGCAGGGCGAGGCTGCAGTGGCCAGAAGCGGCCACTGCACTCCAGTCTGGCAACAGAGTGAAACTCCAACTCAAAAGAAAAAAAAAAAATGTAGTACATATACACAATGGAATATTCAATGGAATATTATGCAGCCATAAAGAAGGACAAATATATGGACTTTGCAGCAAATTGGATATATTTGGAGTCGACCATACTCAGTGATTTATCACAAAAACAAAGAAATGAGTTCCATATGTTCTCACTCATAAGGTGACCTTGAACAATTGTAATGCTATGAGAAAGTAATTGACAGCTGGGCTCGGTGGCTCAGCCTGTAATCCTGTGCTTTGGGAGGCTGAGGTGAGTGGATTGCCTGAGCCCGCAGGTTCGAGACCTGCCCCGGCAACTTGGCGAGACCTCATCTCTACAATAAATCAAAAATCAGCCGGGCATCGTAGCGCGTGCATGTAATTCCGGCCACTCGGAAGGCTGAGGCAGAAGGATCGCTGGAGCCCAGCAGGTCGAGGCTGCGGTGGCCGGGAGCAGCCACTGCACTCCAGTCTGGGTGACAGAGTGAGACTCCAACTCAAAAAAAAAGGATAAGACCATATAAAGCAATAATTATAACGCTGTATTTTGGGAGCTTACAAGATATCTAACAATGAAAGCACAATGAATGGGGAGAGAATGGCTATACGGAGCAAAGTTCCTGCATTTTACCAGAATTCAGTCAGTATTAATTTAAAGTGGATTGTGATAAATGAAGATACATATTGGTTCCTTAGAGGAACCACTAAGAAAATAACTCCAAAAAATACAACTTTAAAAAAACCCCAGAAATTAAAATAGTGCACTAAAAACACTTGTTCAACATGAAAGAGCTGAGTGACACCACAGAAGACAGAATAGGAAGCTCCAGGATTCTGGCACCACACAACCACTCAGCTGACAGAAACCATCTGAAGCAACTACTCTGGAACACTGGAGACTGGTCAACACCTGAGGGCGCAGAAGAGCTGGATGAAGACACAGGTCAGTCTCGGTGAACTTCACATTTAGCGTGGCTGCCATGGTCCCCCCACAGCCAGGAGGAGGTTCCCAATGCAGCCAGCTGGTGCCAGTTGGACAATAAGGACCTCACTTGAAAAATCACTGCTAATCACTGCTTTTGATAGCTAAAGGGTCAGACCAGGGGCTGGTCACTGGTTCAGCCTTGGTGGGTTTAAGCAGATTCCCAGCCAGAAGGATTTCAAGAGATAGTGCTTTCCCTACTTTTCACCCTTTCTAGGAGACAGCTATTTAAGGAACTTTTCATCAGATCACTGGTAGACCACAGAGGCAAACTGAATTAAAATTTCAGTGGCCATATTCAACAAGAAATGCACACTTTGCAAAAATAGCTTGGAAAAATTCAGACAGATGGATCGAGTAATCAACACACAAAAATCAGGAATCCCTGAGAAGCTGAAGAACTAGATTTCCAAATTTACCAGACATGATATTCAGAATTTCCAGGCCTCAGCAAAAATTACAAATCATACAAAGAAATAAACAAGTGTAGCCCATTCACAAGAAAAAAACAGTTTGACAAAAACCATTCCTGAGTACACCCAGACACTGGACTTAATAGTCAAAGATGTCATATGGACTGTCTTACATAGGTTCAGTGAGATAAAGGAAAACATGGAGTAAAAAACTAAAGGAAATCAGAAAACAGTGTCTAAACAAAGTGAGAACACCATAAAGAGATAGAAATCATAAAAAGGAACCCAGCAGAAATTCCGGAGTTGACAAGTGAAATGTCAACTCCGGAATAAAAAATTCACTAGAGGGGTTCAATAGCAGATTTAAGCAGATAGAAGAAAGGATCGGGAACTTGAATATAAAACAATTAAAAATTTCCAAATTGAGGAAAGGAGGAAAAAAGGAAGAAAAATGAATAGAGCCTAAGGGACCTGTGGAAAACCAGCAAACATACCAATAAACACATTATAGGAATCTCACAATAAAAAAGACAAAAGCCCAGGTGAGGTATTTGAAGACATAATGGTTGAAAATATGCATATGCAAGAAGTTTGATAAGCTCCAAGCCATATGAACTCAAAGAGATCCACAGTGAGATACATGACAGTCACTGTCAATCTCCAAACACAAGAAGATAAAATTGAAAGTCGCAAGACAGAAGCAATTCATCATATGCAAGAGATCCTCAATAAGACTAACCATGGAAGCCAGAAGGCAGTGGGACATATTTAACATACAGAAAGAAAAAAAACTGTCAACCAAGAACTCTATATTCAGCAAAGCCATCCTTCAAGAATGAAGGAAAAATTAAGACATTCCCAGACCAACAAAAGCTTAGGGAGTTCATTTGCAGTTACACATGCCATACAAGAGATGCTGCCAGCCATGATGCTCATGCCTGTAATCCCAGCACCTTGTGATGCAGAGGTGACAGGACTGCCTGAGCCCATGGGTTCGAGACCAGCTTAGACAACTTGGCAAAAAACTCGTCTCTACAATAAATCAAAAACTAAGCCAGGTATGGTGGCATGCACCTGTAGTTCCTGCTACTTGGAAGGCTGAGGCAGAAGGATCACCTGAGCCCAGCAGATTGAGGCTGCAGTGGCTGTGAACATGCCACTGCACTCCAGCCTGGGTAACAGAGTGAGACTCCAACTCCAAAAGAAAAAGGAAATGCTACAGGGAGTCTATTAGTCTGAAATAAAAGAACACTAGACAGTAACATAAAGTCATGGGAAAAAAATAAAGAACACTAGTCAATGTAACTTCCTGAACAAAAGACAGCAGTGTACTTTGGTTTAGTTTATAATATTTCTCTTTTTCCTATATGACTTAAAAAGTAAGTGTATGAAGCAATCATAAATCTGTTAACAAGTATATCACATATAAACACACAATCTATGATAATAACGACATAAAAAAGGAAGAATGGTGATGTATAGAAGCAGTATGTCTGTATACCTCTAAAGTGAATCTGGTATTATTCCAACTAGTTTAAGGTGTTAATTATAATCCCCAAGGTAACCACTAAGGAAAAAAACTTTAAAATATAATAAAAATGAAAGAAATGAACCAAAATGGCAAGCAACTCAATTAAACCCCCCCAAAAAATCACCATAATAGAGGAACTGAGGCGTAAAAATCCACAACACATACAGAAAACAAGTACCTAAATGGCAGAAGTAAATCCTTCTTTATCATTAATCACATTAAGTATAACTGGATTAAGTTCTCCTAATAAAAAAAACAGAGGACTGGGTATGGTGGCTCCTGCCCGGAATCCAAGCACTCTGGCATACTGAGGCAGGCGGACTGCTTGAGTTAGGAGTTCAAGACCAGTCTCGGTAACATTTCAAGACATCATTTCTACAAAAAAATCAAAAAATTAGCTGGGCATAGTGGCGTGCACTCATAGTCCCAGCTACTAGGGAGGCTGAGGTGGAAGGATCACCTGAGCCCAAGAGGTCAAGGCTGCAGCGAGCCATGATTGTGCCACTGAACTTCAGCCTGGGTGACAAAATGAGACACCCAACTCAAAAAAATAATAAGTAGAGACTGACAGAGTAGAGTTTAAAATATATATATATATATATGCTGTTCCCAGCAGCGTCACTTTAGATACAAAGGCACAAAGAGGTTGAGGGTAAAAGAGGAAAAACAACATATAGATAGTCTATTTCTTTTAAAAGGGCACACAAAATAAAGTCTGGGTGGCTACACTGCTGTCAGACAAAACAGACTTTAAATCAAAAAAGTTACAAGAGATGAAAATATTACATATTGGTAAGGGTTCAATACATCTAGAAAACATATCAATTATAAAAGTATGTACACCTGGCAGAGTCCTAAAATTATGAAGTAAAAGTTAACAGAATTAAAGGGAGAAACAGACAAGTGTACGATAATAGTCAGAGACTAACACCACACTTCCAATAATGGATAAAACAGCCAGACCAAAGATCAATAGGGAAACAGTGCACTTGAATACTACAAACTTATATATATATATATAAAAGACCTACAGAGAACACTCCACCCGACAACAAAATATACTTTCATTTCAGGTGCACGTGGAACATTCTCCAAGAGAGATCATATATTAGGCCACAACACAAATCTTAAATCTAAAATGACTGAAAGCATGCCAAGTATCCTTTCTAATCACAATGGAATGAAACTATAATTTAGTTACAAAGGGAAAATGGAAAAATTCATAGTTAAGTAAAAATTAATCAAACCACTTCTAAATAATTAATAGGTCAAAGAAGAATTGACAAGTGAAGTTAGCAAATACTCTTAGATAAATGAAAACGAAGACACAACATACCAAAACTTATGGGATACAGCCAAAGTACTGCTACGAGGAAAATTTACAAATATTAAAAAAATTTTGCAAATATTAAAAAAAGAAGAAAGATCTCAAACCAATAACCCAATTTTCTCACTTAAGAAACCAGAAAAAGTAGAACACACTAAACTCAACGCAAGAAAGAAAAAGAAAATAAAAATTAGAACAGAAATAGATCAGAGAATACAGAGAGAGGAAAGAAAAATCCATGAAACTAAAAGTTGGTTCTTTGAAAGCAGGAAAATAGGCTGTGCTCAATGGCTCAACCTGTAATCCCAGCACTTTGGGAGGCTGAGGCAAGTGGATTGCCTGAGTCCACGGGTTCGAGACCAGCCTGGGCAACTTGGTGAGACCTCATCTCTACAATAAATAAAAAATGAGCTGGATATGGTAGCACGCGCCTGTAATTCCAGCTACTTGGAAGGCTGAGACAGAAGGATCACCAGTGCCCAGCAGCTTGACGCTGGGGTGGCTGTGAGCGTGCCACTGCACTCCAGCCTGGGAAACGGAGTGAGACGCCAACTCGAAAAAAAAAGAAAGCAGCAAAATAGATCTTTCTTGAAAAAGATACAAAATTTGCAGCAACCTTTATTTTCCACCTTTTTGTGCCTTTGTAGCTTAGTTTTTTGGAAAGATCGACAAACCCTTTAAATTGGCTCCAAAAAAAGACTCAATTACTAAAATCAGAAATGAGAAATGAGACATCACTACAGAAATAAAGACTACAAGGAAATAATATGAACAACTGTCTGGCAACAAATTTCATAACTGAGATGAAACGGATTAATTTCTAGAAAGATACAAACTACTGAAGCTGAATCAAAAAGGAAGCAGAAAATCTAATAAACCTTAACAAAAGAGATTGAAAAAAAATACCTACAAAGAGAAGTCAAGGCCCAGATGGTTTCATTGGGGAATTTCACTAAACACTGAAAGAATTGATGTTAATTCTTCACAAGCACTTCCTAAAAGATAGAAGAGGAGGCAGCAAGGCAGTCCTCGGCATAGCCTCAGACCCACACGGTTGTCCCTCCTTTCTTACTTGTAGTTCTCAAGAATAAATACAGAATGTGCTGGGAATAAAATACTCTGAGATAGGAAGAAACTGGCTCGAACAACCTGGGCCTTGTTCTAATCCCCCTCCAGAAACTGGACATCAACACTTTGCCCTAGCATATCACATTGTCCAGGTACAGAACTCAGACTGGCTGCTTTCTGAGGTCCTTGGCTGTAGCACAAGTGGGGCCCATGCAATCAATACTCCATCCACCCTTGGCAGCTTCCTTGTGCTTTGGAGGACTGGCTCTCGGTGAATCCTAGACATCTGCTGTCACTGACTGCCTATCTGTGCGTAACAAATCCACTTCATGTAACTTGTTGTGTGAGTGTTCTGTCTTACTGGAATCAAGCAAGTTGGTAACCCATGTGCACAGTGAACCTACTTCACAGAAGCAATTCTTCCAACTCATTCTATGCGGCAAGAATTACCCTAATACTAAAACCAAAAGAAAACATCACAACTGCAGACCAGTATCTCTTATGGATATGGATTTAAAAGTCCTCAACAAAATACTAGCAAACAGTACCTGGCACCATTACCAAGTGGGATTTACCACAGTAAAATCAAGGTTGGTGTAACAATCAAAAATCAATTAATGTAATACATCATCTCATTAGAATAAAGAACAAAACCACATGATTGTCTCTTAGATGCAGAAAAAGCATTTGAAAAAATTAAAGACCTCTTCACGATTAAAGAAAAAAAACAATAATAAACAGACTACAAGTACAAAGGAACTTCCTCAGCCTGAAAAAGGACATCTATTAAAAAAACAGTTAACATTCTTTTTTGTTGTTGTTGTTGTTGGAGTCTCACTCTGTCACCCAGGCTGGAGTGCAATGGCATGTTCCCAGCCACCGCAGCCTCAACCTGCTGGGCTCAGGTGATTCTTCTGTCTCAGTCTTCCAAGTAGCAGGAACTACAGGCACACGCCACCACGCCCAGCTAATTTTTTTATTTATTGTACAGATGAGGTCTCGCCAAGTTGCCCAGGTTGGTCTCAAACCCGTGGGCTCAGGCAATCCTCTCACCTTGGCCTCCCAAAGTGCTGGGATTATAGACGTGAGCCACCGTGCCTGGCCTAACATCATACCTAATTGTGAAAGAATGAATGCTTTCCTTCTGATATTAGGAACAAGACAAGGATATCCACTCTCATCACTTCTACTCAACAATGTATTGTAAGCTCTAGACAAAGAAATTAGTAAGAGAAAGAAATAAAAGGCATCCAGATTAGATTAGAAAGGAATAAGTAAAACTATTTCTACCTGCAGAAGATCATATATTCAGAACAAACCAAAGAAATCCACACATACACAAATACCCTATTTACATTAATAAACAACTTTAGTAAGGCTGCAGGATACAAGATCAGTATATGAAAATCAATTGTATCTCTATGCACTTGCAAAGAAAAATCCAAAAAGGAAATCAACAGGACAATTCCATTCACAATAGTATCAAAAATAATAAAACATTTAGATATATATTGAACAAAAGAAGTACAAGACATGTACACTACAAATTTCAAAATACTACTGAGAAATTTTTCTTTTTGAGTTGGAGTCTCACTCTGTCACCCAGGCTGGAGTGCCACAGCCTCTACCTGCTGGGCTCAAGCAATCCTTCCGCCTCAGCCTTCCAAGTAGCTGGAACTACAGGGATGCGCCACTACGCTCGGCTAATTTTTTGATTTATTGAGACAAGGTCTCACCAAGTTGCCCAGGCTGGTCTCGAACCCCCGGGCTCAGGCAATCCTCTCATCTCAGCCTCCCAAAGTGCTAGGATTATAGGCTTGAGCCGCCGCGCCCAGCCTATTGAGAGAAATTAAAGACCTGCATAGAGAAATATTTACGTGGAGTTGGTGACTCAATATATTATGATGTGAATTCTCACCAAATTGACTCAATGCAGTTCCTATTAAATCTAAGCAAGCATGTTTGTAGAGCTAAGAGCTGACGCAAAAATTCATATGGAAATGCAAAGGATCCACGATAGCTTATACAACTTTTTAAAAAAAGAATAAAGTTGGAGGACTGAAGTCAACTTCAAAACTACGGTAAGCCTGGGCAACACAGCAAGACTTCATTTAAAAAGAAAAATTTTTTTTTAATTAGCAGGATGTGACGGCACGTGCCTATAGTCCCAGCTACTCAGGAGGCTGAAGAGGGAGGTTTGCCTGAATCCCAGAGGTCAAGGCTATGGTGTGCCATGATCACACCACTGCATGTCAGACTGGGTGACACAGTAAGACCCCCAACTCAAAAAATAAATAAAACTACTGTAAAGCTATAGTAATCAAAACAGTGTGGTTCTAATGTAGCAATAAGTCAAAGATCTGAGAGTCCAGAAACAAACTCTTACATTGTGGTCAATTGATTTTCAATCAAAATGCCAAGGTTCTTTCAATAGGGAAAGAATCATTCTGTCAATAAACGTGATAGGCAAGGATGTCTTTAGAGACTAAAGTCACCATGCACAAAAATCTACTCAAGATGGATTACAGATCTAATGGAAAAGAGCCAAACCTACAAAACTCCACGAAGAAAACAAAATCTTCATGACTTTGTATTAGGCAGAGTTCTCACAAATGACAACAAAAGCATGATGTACAGGAGAAAAAACTGGCAAACTGGACTTCAAAACTAAAAACTTTTCCACGTCGGGACAGGCACGGTGGCTCACGTCAGTAACCCCAGCACTGTGGGAGGCTGAAGCAAGAGGACCGCTTGAGCCCAGGAGTCTAAGACCAGCCTAGGCAACAAAGCGATACCTCCTCTTAAAAAAATTTTTTTTAATTAGCTGAGCATAGTGGTACGTGTCCCACCTACTCAGGGGGCTGAAGCAGAAGGATTGCCAGAGCCCAGGAAGCTGAAGCTGCCATGAGCCATGACTGTGTCACTGCACTCCAGCCTGGGAGACAGAGTGAGGCTCTGACTCAAAAAAAAATAATGAAATAAAATTTCTTAAAAGCTCTACTTTAAAAGTCATCATCAAGATATTAAAAAAAAATGACTGGGAAAAAATAATCTGATAAAGGACTTATATTGAGAATATGGGAAGAACTCTTACAACTCAAAAATCCAATGACAGCCGGGCACAGTGGCTCACATCTGTAATTCCAGCACTTTGGGAGGCTGAGGCAAAAGGATCACATGAGCCCAGGAGTTTGAGATCAAACTAGGCAACACAGAGACCTCGTCTCTACAAAAAAATGAAAAAATTAGCTGAGTGCATAGGCGCACACCTGTAGTCCCAGCTAACTGGCAGGTTGAGGCAGAAGGATCACCTGAGCCCAGGAGGTCAAGGCTGCAGTGAGTCAAGATTGTGCCACTGCACTCCAGCCTGGGTGGCAGAGTGAAATGCTGACTCAAAACAAACCAAAAAAGTCCAATTACAAAATGGGCCAAAGATCTGAATAGACGTTTCAGCACAAAAGATACACAAGTGACTAGCATGTGCATAAGGATACTCAACATAGAGATTAATCACCTGGGAAACACACATTAGAACTACAGCGAGATGCCACTACACACCATTAAAACAACTATAGTCAAAACAACTATAATCAATACCAAGTACTGGCAAAGATGTGGAGAACCTGCAATGCTCAATACATGGTTTGTGGCGATGTCAAACGGTGTAGTCATGGTGGCAAATAATGTGGCAGTTTCCAAAGGGTTATTCATAAACTTATCATGAAAACCAATAGACAAGGTCAAGGCTGTGGTGGCCATGATGGTGCTACTGCACTCCAGCCTGGGCGACAGAGACTCCAACTCAAAAAAAAAAACAAAAACAAAAACCCAACAGTCCCACCCTTAGTTACTGATCTACCCAACGGTTATGAAAACATGTGTGCACAAAGAGTTATACACAAATGTTCACAGTAGCATTATTCACAATAGCCAAGAAGTAGAAACAGCCCAAATATCCCTCAATTGGTGAATGGATTAAAAAAGTCTTTAAAATTCAATAGAATATGATTCAGCAATTTTTTTTAAAATGATGTAAGTGAAGGGAGTCAGATGCTAAAAAAATCTGTAGAAACAGAGATGATCAGTAGTTGCCTACAGTTGGTAAAAACTTACTACAAACAAGCAGGAGCATCTTTTTGGAGGGAAAGGTTCTAAAACTAGATTGCAGGGACAGGTACAGTGGCTCATGCCTGCAATCCCAGCACTCTAGGAGGCCGAGGCAGGAGAATTGCTTGAGCCCAGGAATTCAAGACCAGACTGGGCAACATAGCAAGACCTCGTATCTACAAAAAAAATTTTTTTAATTAGCAGGGTGGGGGGAGGGGCTGGGAAAAAAATAGCCAGGTGTGGTGGCATGCACCTGTAGTCCCAGCTACTTAGGAGGTTGAGGTAGAAGGATCGCCTGAGCCCAGGAGGTCAAGGCTACAGTGAGCCATGATCACACCACTGCACTCTAGCCTGAGCAACAGGTTGAGACCCCCAACTCAAAAAAAAAAAAAAAAAGTCTTATCACTGTGGGAATGGAAGGAAAATAAATAAATATCAAGGTCACGGGGACAAAGACTAAGAAACTGCTCCAGATCTAAAACGATTAAAGAGATATGGCAGCTGTAGACAATCCTTCATTCTGGACTGGATCCTGGCCAAGGGGGAGAAGTGTGTGTGTGTGTGTGTGTGTGTGTGTGTGTGTGTGTGTGTATACAGTAAGCTCCCTACATACAAACCCTCAAGCTGTGAACTTTCAAAGATGCAAACGTGTGTTTGCATGTTCAAGCACGTAAGCTAGTTCACACGCCTGGTGCACACTGCCATGTGTATGCATCCTCTACAAGCGTTTGTGCTTTTGTGCACTGCACTGAACTACCGTACTTCTCAAGGTTCCATACTGAAAGATTTAAAATGTTCTAGCTTTTGTGTTTGTTTTTTATGTATTATTTGTGTGAAAGGTATTATAAGTCTATTACAGTACAGTACTATACAGCTGATCGTGTTAGTTGGGTACCTAGGCTAACTCTGCTGGACTTAAAACAAATAGGACTTAAGAGCATGCCCTTGGAACAGAACTCATTCGTGTTGGAGACTTGTACATAAAAAGCCAACTCCCCTAGACTGTACTTATGAAGACATGTTAGACTATATGATATTCTAAAATCCAGTCAAGCTCTAAAATGTGGAGGTTTACTGACACTTCTCTTAGGACCACTCTTTCTTTCCTTTGTTTCTAAACAGGAATGACTTCCAGGCTGGGAGCCAAAGTGGACCTTCCAGGCCTAAACTGCTCAGGCCAAGCCGCCCACAGAACTAATTCCCCAGCAGGTTATCCCTGGATCTCAAATTTAAAGAGTCAAAAGTATGTTTAAGACCTACAGGCCAGGCACGGTGGCTCACCCCTGTAATCCCAGCATTTTGGGAGGCTGAGGCAGGAGGATCACTTGAAGTCAGGAGTTCAAGACCAGCCTGGACAGCAGAGTGAGACCCTTGTCTCTACCCAAAATTTTGAAGAAATTAGCCATGCATGGTGGTGAACGCCTGTAGTCCCAGCTACTTGGCAGGCTGAGGTGAGAGGATCCTGGGAGCCCAGAAGTTTGAGGTTACGGTGAGCTATGATCACACCACTGCACTCCAGTCTGAGCAACAGAGAAAGACAAAAAAAAAAGACCTATAAAAAGTGACTTCTCAACTACAATGAGTACTTTTACAACTAGCAGAGTATCTTACAAAAATTAAATAGGCAGTGGCCAGGGATGAGAACCCTTATAAGACTGCAGGGCTGGACGACAAGAATAGCTGGCCTGGTTAGAAGCAACATCTGCCTGCCTCTTTCCTTTCTTCTCCCTCTGTTCCGTTCTCCCTCCCTGGAAGTGCTGCCAGTTTCGATCTAGCAGTATCTCTCTCCCTCTTCTCAATCCTCCTTACTGTATCTCTCAAACTATATTTCATACCTTACTCAGCCTATTATCTGATATTTCTTTTCATGTCTTCCTCTTGTGTTATTTCAGTCTATAAATAAGCAGAGGTATATCTGAAATAATGTTCACCAAATGCTTCCAAATGGTAGGACTTGGGGTGATTTCTTTTTTCTTGATACAACTGCTTGAACCTTATGTAATGATCATGTAGTGTTTTAACAAAAAAAAAAATAAAGCAGCATTGTATTTTTTTTAACACTAATTCTAGCAAGTCAGTTCATATTCCCTCTCCCTTACATTTGAAAAGAAGAAAAATATTTTCAAGTCCTTTTCCCTTACGAATAAGCTTTAATTAATTTTGTATTCCCCTGTGAGGACCCTCTATGAGAAAAAAATAAAATCCTCTCCTCCCACTCTCATTCTCCATCCAACCTTCACCCCATCCCGGTGACACAGGAAGGAGACACAGGACAGAGGCAATGGGAGAGAGAATGAGGAGGAGGCATGAAGAAGCACTGACCAGGACACAGCTTAGGGACCAAGCCCCGGACTTCTTTCTTTCTATTCCCTATTCACAGGTTTCTCACCAGAAAGATGTCTGCATAGCCAGCCAAGGACTCCACGCCCTCCTGGATCCGTGCTCCCCCAGAGTCGTTCAGTCCAATCACGGGGGCCCCCACCGTCATGGCCTGGTCCATGATCTGAGACAGCAAAGAAATCTTTTGTGAGATAACTACTCTTGCTATCAAAAAGAACATTTACAAAACTCCATGGTATTTTCTAGAAAACGTTCTGAATGCATTTTTCAAACTAGGAGGCAGTAACACTGGCGTCATTCCCCATGATGACTGTGTACCTTTACAGAAGACAAAGGACCAGGTATTTATTTATTATTTTTTTGAGTTGGAGTCTCACTCTGCCACCCAGGCTGGAGTGCAGTGGCATGCTCACAGCCACTGCAGCCCCGACCTGCTGGGCTCAGGCAATCCTTCCACCTCAGTCTTGCTGTAACTACAGGCGTGCACTACCACACCCGGCTAATTTTTTGATTTATTGTAAAGACAAGGTCTCACTATGTTGCCCTGGCTGGTCTCAAACCCACAGGCTCAGACAATCCTCTCGCCTTGGTCTCCCAAAGGACTGAGATTATAGGCTTGAGCCACCACGCCCAGCCAGGACCAGATATTTAAAAGGCAAATCCCCAAACACCCAAGAGCCAAAGCACTTTCCTTTAGCAGGAAATAAAACTGCTCATGGCAACCATGTCCAGAACACAGGCTCAGGTTGTAATATTTTCCAGCTGCCAGTTTTATTCCCAGTTACTCCACTGAAAGAACTTACAGTAGACAGAATGGCAAAGTCGCATTTTCATAAAAGTACATGTTGACCAATCTATTAACCTGAGGCCAGGCCCAGGCCTGCTTTTACTTCTGATGTGACAGATTTTCCTCATGGGTCAACAGTCCTGACAGCATAATTTCTACAGCCTTTGACAGGATACAAAGCACTTTCACTACCATTATCTCATTTGCCCATCATACTAGAGGCAGTAAAGAGAGAAAAATTAGGAAGGTTTAAAAGTTAAGTGATTAGCTGAGTGCAGTGGCTCACGCCTGTAATCCAAGCACTTTGGGAGGCAGAGGCGAGACTACAACCTGAGCCCACGGTTTCAAACCAGCCTGAGCAATTTGGTGAGACCTCGTCTTTACAATAAATCAAAAAATTTGTCAGGTGTGGTGGCGCACACCTGTGGTTCCAGCTACTTGGAAGGCTGTGGTCAAAGGATCGCCTGAGCCCAGATCGAGGCTGCGGTGGCCACGAGCATGCCACTGCACTCCAGCCTGGATGACAAGTGAGACTCTGAAACAAAAAATTATAAATAAATAAAAGTTAAGTGATTGGCCCAAGGTCTCGGGAGTAATACATGACAGGACCAGTTTTAGAATCCAGGTGCTCCAGCTCCTGAAAAGTCAACTTAACCTTCAATTCCAAAATTTTCTAAATATGACCACACTTTTACCTTTTTCCATCTGGGTTCTCACTCATCAGTTAGAGTGCAGTGACATAACCAAAAGCCCAGATCTCCCAGGTTCCAGTAATCCTTCACCCTCCCAAGTAGCTGGGACTACAGGCACGTGCTACCACGCTCGGCCAAATTTTTTTTTTTTTTTTTGGTATAGATGAGGCCTCGCTATGTTTCCTAGGCTGGTCTCAAACTCCTGGGCTCATGCAACTCCTCTCACCTCAGCCTCCCAAAGTGCTGGGATTTCAGGCATGAGCCCATGCCCAGCCTGATCTACACTTGTTTTACTCTCCAGAGCATCTAACCTCCAGCAGTGTTTAGAAAATATCATCATGCAATCCTTGCACTGACCTTTACTTTCTAGTACCTGGACCCTCCACCTAGACCAGGAATTCTTTACACAGGGTCCTCAGAACCCTAAAAAGACACCTGTCTATGAACAATTTTCGGGGGTCCATGAACTTAGATGGGAAAAATTCACATCTTTATCCTGACTAACTATAGCTCAGTGGTCCCCAACCTTTCTGGCATCAGGAACCAGTTTCAAGGCAAACAACTGTTCCATGGACTGGGTGGAGGGGGGATCATCAGCCATTAGATTCTCAGAAGGAGCATGCACCCTAGATTCCGCCGTATGCACTGTTCACAACAGGGTTTGCTCCTGTGAGAATCTAACGCCACTGCTGATCTGACAGGAGGCGGAGCTCTGCTCGCCCGCTGCTCACCTGCTGTGCGGCCAGTACTGGTCCACAGCCCAGGGGTTGGACTCCTGCTACAGCTGATCCTCAGCATTTCCTTCAATTAGGCATAAACCAATAGAGGCAACATACCATAGCAGTATTAGAAATACCTGTGACTCGATGGAATATTACCTAGCCATAAAGGAGGACAAAATTATGAACTTTACAGCAACCTGGATGGACTTAGAGTCTATAATACTGAGTGATCTATCACAGAAACAAAGAACTGAGTCCCACATGTTCTCACTCATAAGCAAACCTTGAACAATTATCCTAATACTATAAGAAAGGGATTGGCAATAGTGGGAAACTGCCGGGGATGGGAGGGGCAGGAATGGCAGTAGTGGGAAACTGCCACGGGTGGGGGCATACCTCATCAACAAGGGTACCTGCATAATAAACATTTGTTTACCTAACCCTGAATTGTACCCCATAGCTTTTTTTTTTTTTGAGTTGGAGTCTTGCTCTGTCGCCCAGGCTGGAGTGCAGTGGCACGCTCATGGCCACCGCACCTTCCACCTGCTGGGCTCAGGTAATCCTTCCACCTCAGCCTTCCAAGTAGCCGGAACCACAGGCACATGTCACCATGCCCGGTTAATTTTTTGATTTATTGTAGAGATGAGATCTCGCCAAGTTGCCCAGGCTGGTCTTGAACTCGTGGGCTCTCACCTCGGCCTCCCAAAGTGCTGGGATTATAGGCGTGAGCCACCACCCCCGGTCTTGTACCCCATATCTTTAAAATAAAAAAAAATACCTATGCCTTTGTCATTACTAGAAACCACAGATACTTAATGTCACATTAAAGCTGTTGCAGATATCCTGAAATATTTTCACTGATGCCTACTTTGAAATTATGGTAGTTATTAATCCACCATAAATCTTGTTATTAAATGCACTGATAAGGAAGCATATATATAACAAGCGTAGTTTTTCAAAATCATTTTAGTCCTTTATAATCCTACAAATTTTATTTTAGGCATGTGAAAACATGAGTGTCCGAGCCGGGCTCAGCGACTCAGCCTGTAATCCCACGCTTTGGGAGGCTGAGGTGGGTGGATTGCCTGAGCCTGTGGGTTCGAGACCCGCGTGGGCAACTTGGCGAGACCTCATCTCTACAATAAATCAAAAAATTAGCTGGGCATGGTAGCGCACGCCTTCCAGCTACCTGGAAGGCTGAAGCGGAAGGATCGCCGGAGCCCAGCAGGTCGAGGCTGCGGTGGCCGGGAGCGTGCCACCGCACTCCAGTCTGGGCAACAGAGTGAGACTCCAACTCAAAAAAAAAAGAAAGAAAGAAAACATGAGTATCCAAGCTTTGCCAACACATGGCTCAAAAGACGTTAAGCACTTCTCAGGGTCAGCACCACAATTTGCAGATCTCTGCCCCACCCCAAGTACCTAGCTTGGCGTCTTACACCCCAAGGATACTCAGTATGTACTATGTAAATGATGGAAGTGTAGGATTTAATTTCGACAGTAAACACTTACTTTACAGATCTTCTGGGCATGCGCTCCTGACAGACTGCCTCCAAAAACTGTAAAATCCTAAAAAGAAAGCATAAATCAACAAGTAACATATAGAGATTGGCCAGTAGTAGGAGGAAATAGAAAACTCATAGATAAAAGTTTTTTAAGGCTTTTCAGAAGTTTAAGAACTTCAAAAAAGTCTAATAAGACTACTCCATAGGGCAATGAATGAAATATCTTAAAGGGAATTCATGTATTGTCTGAAGCAAAAAACCTAATCTTTGCGCTGCAAAAATGGTTTGTAGCTCTGAGGAAAGAAAAACTTATCATGCACAATTAACCCTAATATCAGATTCCATGGACGTCAAACAGCCCGGCGTTTCTATTTTTAGGAAACAGTTGCTGTTTTAACAAGAGCAGTTAAAGAAAAACAAGACTCAGAGCCCTCATTGCCTTCTCTGCTTATGGACTTTCATTAGGTTGAGATGTAAAGGGCTTACTTGGGGCATGACCGCCTTCCTAAAACCCCTCAAAAAGACAGCAGAGAATTAAGAACAGAATCAGCCCATGACGACAAGAAAGGATAGGGAGACAACAGCCGAGAAGAGACTGAACAAATGTGAGAGAACTGAGAGCACAAGAAGAACACCTGACTGAGAAGGAGAAAACGGAAGCCCACACAGCTGCAGAGACAGTAATCAAGGAGGGGACAACCAGAAGCCATGGAAAGCAGGCGTGTGGAGGGACGGAAAACAGAGGAACAGAAAGTCTGTGTTAGAAGGCGTTGGACCCCACAGGGCCTCTCCACCTTGAGAAGAGAAAGGTTTACTCTCTAATCGTAAGCCGAAAAGAAGGCAAGGGTGAGGCTGAAAACAGGTGAGACTGGGAGTCTGTACACTGAATGAGCCAGTGCTGGCCCCTCCTCCTGTCTCCCCGAACACACCCACAGCCAACTACCAGGCAAGGAACCGAGAACGCCTCCTGGGAAAAACAGCCACAGGTGGCAATGTCTTGGAGATCACCACACAAAAGCTGGCACATCACTCCCACCCTCAGCATCCTTCAGAGTCTGTTTCAATTGCCCCGTTTTCAAAAGCCGTCTTCAGCCCTGGATGTGATGCTCCCTTGTCCTGAGTCCACAGCACCTGCCTGAAACCTCTCCCACCCCATGTGCGCTGTGTCACTTCTGTTCTGTCCCATCCTACCTGTAAGACGATGAGCTTCTTCAGGGTAGGAACTCTGTCTCAGTCATCCCACCTCCCCCTCACTCCCACCCTACCCCATGGGCCTAAGCGGTGCCAAAAGTATCAATTCGATGAAGTGTTGCATCTGCTTAATAGTCAGGCGAACACCATGTCCAGAAAACACAACTTTCTGTTCCATTTATCTTTCAAATGGTTCCTTCTATACAATTTTTTCCCAGCTCTCATAAATTGCAGGGGGAGAAAAGGGGGCGGGGCCGGACGTGGTGGCTCACGCCTATAATCCCAGCACTTTGGGAGGCCGAGGTGAGAAGACTGTGTGAGCCTACAGGTCCAAGACCAGCCTGGGCAACTTGGTGAGACCTCATCTCTACAATAAATCAAAAAATTAACTGGGCATCGTGGCATACGCCTGTAGTTCCAGCTACTTGAAGGCTGAGGCAGAAGGATAACCTGAGCCTAGCAGGTTGAGGCTGTGGTGGCCACGAGCATGCCACTGCACTCCAGCCAGAGTGACAGAGTGAGACTCCAACTCAAAAAAAAAAAAAGAGAGAGATGTGATTTCTGCAGTTCAGCATGCGGTACACCAATTAATAACAGCTTTGAAACATTTCAAAGGTAATTCAATTAGTAAATGAGTACTGTTTACCATAGATTTTAAATTAACCAAATATAACTATGTTATAATTTTTTTGTGCGTGTTGGAGTCTCACTCTGTCACCCAGGCTGGAGTGCAGTGGCACGCTCACGGCCACCCCAGCGTCGACCTGCTGGACTCCGGCGATCCTTTCACCTCAGCCTTCCAAGTAGCCAGAACTACAGGTGCGCACTACCACCCCTGGCCAACTTTTTATTTTTACTGTAGAGATGAGGTCTCGCCAAGTTGCCTAGGCTGGTCTCAAACCCACAGGGTCAGGCAATCCACTCGCCTCAGCCTCCCAAAGTGCTGGGATTACAGGCTGAGCCACCGGGGACTTTTATAATTTTTTCTGAGTCGGGGGTCTCACTCTGTCAACCAGGCTGGAATGCACGATCACGGCTCACCACAGCCCTCATCTCTCAGGTCCAAGTGATCCTCCCACTTCAGCCTCCCAAGTAGCTGAGACTCCAGGCATGTACCACCATGCCTGACTAATTTCCCTTTTTTTTTTTTTTTGTAGAAATGAGGTCTCACTATGTTGCCTAGGCTGGTCTCAAACTGCTGGGTTCAAATCATCCTCTCACCTCAGCCTCCCAAGCTGCTGGGATTAGAGGCATAAGCCGCCACGTCCAGCCAAATATAACTATTTTAATAGTTATTTTAACCCAGGAAACATTTTTGGCTCCTTGACAACCTACATAAATTTAGGTCCATAAAAGGAACAAAAAACATTTTGAATTATATAGGTATTTCCACCTCTAGAGGGAAAAGAAGGTCAAATCCAAAATAGGATACAACGTATTCTCTGTGTTAGTTTTCGATGACTGCTGTAACAAATTAACACAAATTCAGCAGTTTGAAACCACACAAGTTTCTTATCTTACAGTTCCACCGTTCAGAAGTCCTACACAGCCTCGCTATCAACCTGCAACCAAGGTGGCCAGGGGTGTGCTCCTTCCTGGAGGCTCCAGGGAGGAAACCTGTTTTCCTACCTTCTCCAGCCTCTGGAGACCACCCACATGCCTTTGCTCATGGTTCCCTTCCCTCGTTTTCAAAGCCAGCTGTTGCAGATCACGTCATCATTCCGACCACCTCTTCCACTTTTAAGCACCTCTGTGATTGCACGGGGCCCACCCGGATAACCCAGGCTAATCCGTGAGGTCAGCTGATCAGCAGCCTCAATTCTCCTCTGCCGTGTAAGGTAACACCATTCACAGGTCCCAGGGAGAAGGACATCTTCGGGGAGCCATTATTCTGCCCATGACATTCTCCTGCAGTCTCAGTGGGAACAAGCTGTATCTGTCTTGATGCAGCCTGATAAAACCTGTATGAACACTTCCATGAAAGCCCAAAAATCAGGGGCCTGTGATTCTAAAAGTCAAGTCCCCTTCACTAGGCTGCACCTGCGGCTCTCTCTCAGATTCACATACACTGCCCAGGGCACAGACTCAACCCTGCCAAGAGGAATTTCACTCACTTGGAATAAACTCCTGGTTCCTGGGACAACTTTGGACAAGCTTGCATCCCTGTGAGCCTCCCCAAAACAGACTAAGGACTCCTCCTCCCTGAGAAAAAAATAAGCCAGGCATGGATGGTGGCTCATGCCTGTAATACCAGCACTTAGGGAGGTAGCGGCGAGAGGATTACCTGAGCCCAGGGGCTCGAGACCAGTCTGGGCAACTTGGCAAGACCTTATCTCTACAATAAATAAAAAAAAATTAGCCACTAGGCCGGGTGCAGTTGTTCATGCCTATAATCCCAGCACTTTGGGAGGCCAAGGTGAGAGGACTGCCTGAGCCCATGGGTTTGAGACCAGCCTGGGCAACTTGGCGAGACCTCATCTCTACAATAAATCAAAAAACTAGATGGGTGTGGTGGCACATGCCTGTAGTTCCAGCTACTTGGAAGGCTGAGGCGGAAGGATCACCTGAGCACAGCACATCGAGGCTGCGGTGGTCAAGGTCATACCACTGCACTCCAGCCCGTGCAACAGAGTAAGACTCAGACTCAAAAAAAAAAAAAAAATTAACCAGTCATAGTGGTACATGCCCACAGTTCCAGCTACTTGGAAGGCTGAAGCAGGATCGCCTGAACCCAGCAGATCGAGGCTGTGGCAGCTATGATCCATGCCACTGCACTCCAACATGGGTGACAGAGTAAGACCCTGACTCAAAAAGGGGGGGGGGGGAGGACCACACATTATAATACTCTGGGCATATACACTGAAAAACAGAAAGTAAATCCCTCAGCTGCCCCAAACTACAAGCAAGTCTTCATTCTCCAAGATTGATTTCTTTCCCATATTTTGCTCCTGGTGCTATCCGCCAGGAAAGCTCAGCTTATTGAAGTTA
>CAUYQG010031322.1:0-28447 GCA_963574415.1 Tarsius wallacei | reverse complement strand
TTTGTGTTGCTCTCACTGAATAGCACAGATTGGATCATTCTTTTTTTTTGAGTTGGAGTCTCACTGTCGCCCAGACTGGAGTGCAGTGGCCACTCCCAGCCACCGCAGCCTCGACCTGCTGGGCTCCGGCGATCCTTCCGCCTCAGCCTTCCAAGTAGCTGGAACTACAAGCGCGTGCTACCACACCCGGCTAATTTTTTTTTTTTTTTATCCCATCTCTTAGCGCAGTTGCATTGGCAATTCAGTTTCTAACACAGGAGCTTTGGGGAACACATCAAAACCATAGTGGAGCCCGATGAATAGCACCTCTCTTCCTCATTTGGGTTTTGAAAAAATGGAGAAATTGGGCCAGGTGTGGTGGCACATGCCTATAGTTCCAGCTACTTGGAAGGCTGAAGCAGAAGAATTGCCTGAGTCCAGCAGGTAGAAGTTGCGGTGGACATGAGCATGCCACTGCACTCCAGCCTGGGTGATGGAGTGAGACTCCAACTTAAATATATATATATATAATATATATATATATATATATATACACACACACATATATATATTAATATATCGGTGCATCTGATAATTGATGGCATCTTGGAGTCAACAAAATCTGGAATGGAATATGATTATATTTATTGCTTTGAATATTTTATTTTCCTAGAGTTATTCTTCTATTTTTTTCATTTGTGTTACTTTCTAAATGCTTATCACAACAAACAACCACAAACTGATCTTTAAAAGTGTACACCTTCTCTGAAAGAAGGCAAGTTCAGGACTACTCCCACTTTCATTTAATTGGTTCCAATCTGGTCTACAGGTCTACTGCACAGCCGAAGTCCTAGGATCTTCTTTCAACAACAGCCTAAGATATTTTTTTCTCCCTACCATATGTATATGAGATATCAGTCATTCCCCTCAATTTATTTGTTTGTTTGGTATACCATATATTTTAGTTAGCTCTGGGGAAAAGGAGCCATACATGTCATATTTCTTGAGCTCTTGCATGTTAGAAAATATTTTTACTCTGAATAATACTTTTGAAGAATATGAAGTTCCAAGTTTGAAGTCTTTTACCCTCTGAATTTTTAAGACACTATTTCACTGTCTTTTAATTTCCATGTTGCTAACTCAAATGTCATTCTGACATTCCATATATGTGATTTAGTCTCTACCTCCTCCTCCCTCTGGAAACTTAATGATTTTCTCTTTCTCTCCAGTGTGCGAAAATTCTGTGGTGATATCTTGCAATGTTTGCCCATTTTCATCCGTTATACGGAGCTCTTAGTGGGCTCATTCAATTAGAAATGGGAAATTACATGACTTGCTTCTCTGATGATTTCTGCCTCTTCTGTTGGCCTATTTTCTCCTGGAACTCCTACTATTTAAATATGATAAGTCCTAGACTTATCTTCTAAATTTTAAAAATCTTTTCTATCTTCTATCCTTGTCAAATTGTTCTACTTTATTGGAAACTAATTTTCACCATTTTATCTTCCTCCTTTACTTTTTCATTTCTGTGATTATATTTTTAATTTCAAGGGTTCTTAGGTATTCTCTGAATGTTCATTGTTTATAACATCATGTTCTTGTTTCACAGATATAATTACTTCTATTATAATTCTGAGACTATTTTTTTCCTCACAGTTCTTTTCCCTCCACATAGTGTTTATTTTCTCTACAATTTTTTTTCTGTTGTTTAGTCTGTTTTTCCTGTTAGAAGCTTCCCTTAAAAGTATAGCAATCTTCTCATATTTTAAAATGAAAAAGGAAAGAGCTCATTGGAAGTCATGAAGGAGTGAGGATTCCTGAGTAATGGGCTTCACTCTAAGATGATTTTGTTTGGTCTTTCATTACTGAATCATTGGCTAAGTACTTTTAGGTTTATGCACTTGGGCTAATCAGATTCCTCAAAGAAGGGACTTCCAATCTTTTGCCTGGCTCCTGGAATTTGGGGAGTTGGAAGAAGAAATAAAGTTGATGTTCTCCTCCTTTATTATGTAGACTTTCATCTGATCATCCTATTTTTAGGAGGCTACTTTTACCAACAGCTGTGTGGTTTCCCCAAATCCAGAGATTCTCTGTTCATCTATCCAGAAAATAAATCTCCTCTCTTTATATTATGGTGTGGAGGAACAGAGAAAGGGAGCAATTGCCCACCTACACAGCAGGAGAATACTGTCCTGGGGCCTAACTGATTATTCAACAATCTCATCAACAATTCTGTTTTCAGCCCCATCTATGCCTTCCTTTTCACAGATACCTCATATTGCCTGTTCCTGAGCCTTTTGTGGTTTAGAGGCTCAAATCAAATTGCTTCTGTTCTTTTTCCACTGCAGGCTTTCAGTTTTCATGATCTGGAATTTGTCCATTGCCTTTCAAATTCCAACATTTTATTGTTGCTGTCTCCCCTTATGTTCTCTTTGTCCCTGAGAATTTATGCTTTTAAAAACACCTTTAGTTTCATTTTAGTATGGTTTTAGTGAGGAAACTGTAGTAATCATATATGTTGAACTTATTAATGTTAGTTGAAAAACCACCATTAAACTGTGACATAAATATAATGTCGCTCTTGGAATTGTTCATATAATGGAATTTGAAAGTGTTGGAAATAAGCTTCTATCATAAAAATTTCCTCAAACAACATCAATGACAGAGAAGCATTTACATAAAAAATGATGTTTAGGTATATCTTGTTCTATATCTGCTCTAGTAACAGGGAAGAAAAGGCATTCTCTATAGGTGCGACAAAGCATTTGTTTATATTGCCTAACCGCTAAAAGTTTTTCCTTTTGTCCGTGTCTGTTGAGTTTTAGTTCAAATTTTTTCATAACTTGATATAGTTGGTTTTCTGTCACGACCATATGGAGAAAGACCCTAAAAGAAAGAAATGTCAACCAAGGCTAAGAAGCTGAGTCTCAACAATAAATCCAAGAAAAGTATCAGCTGAGTATGGATCATCTGGGTGATTAGGGCTTCACTTAGTGCCCGTGATGATCATCTCCCCAGCAGCCATGCCATTCCATCCTATTCTAGAAGCCATGTGCCCCAAAGGGCATTGGCCCCACTGACAACTCCAAAGATACAAGCAAGTCAAGGGAATCCCTCTGATTTTGTCACAGGGATCAGGTGGCTGAGGCCTTATGACTACTGACACATGGCATTCCACTAGCCACAAGAATCGGCACTAAGCTCAGATCACTTACCTGGTAATTGAAGAAGGGCATTCCTTCTTCTTGGGCATTTTCAAGAAAGCAAATAGCCCAGCTACTTTTGTCAGCCTCTCCAGCCCTGCAAAGAAAGCCAGCTTTGAGCTGAAGATAACAGTTTGGATGGTAGAGCAGAGAGGCAGGAAAAAGTAAGCAAATAACCAAAACAACTGAATTTTTTTTTTTTTTTTTTTTGAGTTGAGACTCTCACTCTGTTGCCCAGGCTAGAGTGCAGAGACATGCTCATAACCACCACAGCCTCGACCTGCTGGGCTCAGGTGATCCTTTCACCTCAATATTCCAAGTAGCTGGAAGGAATTACAGGCACGAACTATCATGCCTGGATTATTTTTTAATTTATTGTAGAGATGAGGTCTCACCGAATTGCCCAGGCTGGTCTTGAGGCCCTGAGCTCAGGCAATCCTCTGGCCTTGGTCCCCCAAAGTGCTGGGATTATAGGCTTGAGCCACCATGCCCGGCCACAACTGGATTCTTTTTTTTTTTTTTTTTTTTGAGTTGGAGTCTCACTCTGTCACCCAGGCTGGAGTGCAGTGGCACACTCACGGCCACCCCAGCATCGACCTGCTGGGCTTAGGCAATCCTTTCACCTCAGCCTTCCAAGTAGCTGGAACTACAGGTGTGCGCTACCACAAACAGCTGATTTTTTTATTTCTTGTAGAGACGAGGTCTCGCTAAATTGTTCGGGCTGGTCTCAAACCCGCAGGCTCAGGCAATCCACTTACCTCGGCCTCCCAAATTGCTGGGATTATAGGCTGAGCCACCAAGTCCAACATCACAACTGGATTCTTAATCAATAAACCCAGAAGCCAAGTCTACCTCTATATTTTCTAATATATGAGTCCAAAAACTCCCTTATTTTTAAAGTTAAATTGGTTTTTCTTTACTGGTAAACTTTATAACATGCCTGTATTCTCTAAATTGTCTACCACCATTATAATTTATTGCAGGGGGGAAAATGTCCCGAGCTTACCCAGTTAACTATAAGAGTGTTAAAATGGTTCTGGTATTAAAGTTCAAACCTTACTGATATAATGCATTTGTCACATGGGCTTATTTGCAGTTGCATGAACTCCTTATCTCTACCAGTTGTTTTATTAGATAAAACAACAAGTGTACTGATCTGTCTTTTCCTGGAGATAGTATTTTCTCCTCAGACCTTGCTTAGTAGTAGCTCTGTCGGGGCATAATTTTAAAAAGCCATTTACTGTATCAGCAGAATAAGGACAATCAAGCCATAAGCATTAGAAAAGGAGGAAAGAATTGTCATATTCCAACACAACACTTTATCTTAATTCAGAAAATAAATACAGATGAGGATTATTCCCCACAGGGAATCAAAGCATTTTTGAACTTTACTGTCCTAAAGATTAATATATTATTAATTAAATAACACGAAGATAAAGTAGCTAAAAACGTAACTGTCCTAGTATGTAATAATGTAGAAAATCAAACCAGATAACTGAGGAAAATTAACACACTTTGCAAATGTAATTATTTGAGGGACTATCTTCAGTAATTTGGATAATTGTCAATTCGTATTTTTATTTTGTGCAGTGCAATAATTTTCTAAACATAACAAGTTTAAACACATAAAACAGAATAATTCCAAGGGTATTGCCCTTAATACCACGCTCACTGTGTTGGTCACAATTACGACCAGCTTGAAATCTCTAGTCCTGACCTCTCTTCAGTCTCAAACCTTCTATAGCCAATTCCCTTTACAATATCTCCATTTGGACATCTCATAGACAGCTCAAACTCAGCATGGCCAAAACCGAACTCTGTTCTACCTAGTCTCTTCCCTATCTCAGTGAATGACAACTTCGTTTTTCCGGTGACTCAGGACAAAAACCCTTGACTCGTCTCTTTCTCTCAAATACCACATCTAATTTATCAGTAAATCCTTCCCATTGGCCCTACCAACAAAGCATTCCCAGAATCCGATCGCATCTCCCCACCACAATTCTACCAGCCTTTGCGGAGTCGCTGTCATCTCTTGCTTGGATTGTTGCAACAGGCTCCTAACAAGAGATGCCACTCTGAACTTTATCCCCCTACAAGACTGATCCTTTTAAATGTCAAGTCAAATCATATCACCCCCCGCTCAAAATCATCCAGCGGCTCCCTATGTTATTCAGCATGAAAACCCAAGCCTTCGTGACGACCTCTCTGAATTCACCCTGTATTTCCTCTCTGACTTCATTTCCTCCCCTCCTCTTCTGCCCTTGCTCACTCAGCTCCAGCCACACTCTGGGAATGCTCTCACTCTAGGGTGTTCTCTGTTCTCTTCCACTTTCCTTCCAGGTGCCACGAGGTCATATTCGAATAAAACCCTCCCTGGGGATCATTTTTTAAATTGGAAAGCCTCTACTCTGCAACCACCTGTCCCAATTTCCCACCATGCTGCTCTATTTTTCTTTTACTTGTCAGTGATCACTTTCTAACATTCTTTGCACTTTACTGAGCCATTATGTTTATTGTCTCTCTCTGCTGGCAGAAGGTGAGCACCATGAGTTCAGGGATCTTGGTTTGCTCACTGGTGTATTCCCAGCACCTAGATCAGTACCTGGAACACAGTGAACAATCAGTACATATTTGATAAACAAACAGGAATGGCGGACTCTTATATAAGTCGTTATCTATTGATGACAAAAACAGAATAATTCCAAAACTAAAACTTTATTTAGTTTTACAAAAGGATTTACAATTTACATAACTCTATATTGGATAGAATTTTTTTTTTTCTTTTTATTTCACTAGCTTCAGGCGGGACAAATAGTTTTTGGTTACATGGATGTATTGTATAGTGGCCAAGAAGTGTACTCACCATCCCCACCTGTGCACGTTGTACCATATGGGGATATTTTATCCCTCCACTCTTTCCCACCTCCCCCTCCTGAGTCTCCAATATCTATTATAGCGTTCTACATGCCTTTGCAGATCCCTTAGTTTAGCCTCCACTTATAAGTGACAACATGTGATGTTTGGTTTTCTGTTCTTATGTAAGTTCACTTAGGATGAAGCTCTTCAATTCCAGCCAAGTTGCCATAAAAGACATTATTTCATCCTTTTTACGGCTGAATAATATTCCATTATAATATTCTATTATATATGTATAAAATATATCCACTGATCAGTTGATGGACATTAGGTTGATTCCACGTCTTTGCAATTGTGAACTGTGCTGCAATAAACATCCAAGTGCAGGTGTCTTTTATGTATAATGACTTCTGTTTCTTTGGGCAAATAAATTTAAAATTTTTTTTGGAAAATACACACTAATAAATGGGTGTGATGGCTCACGGCTATAATTCCAGCACTTTGGGAGGCGGAGGCAAGAGGATTGCCAGAGCCCAGGGGTTCGAGACCAGCCTGGACAACTCGGCGAGACCTTGTTTCTACAATAAATCAAAAAAAGTAGCTGGTGTGATGGCACACACCTGTGATTCCAACTACTTGGAAGGCTGAGGTGGAAGAATCACCTGAGCCTGGCAGGTTGAAGCTGCGGTGGCCGTGAGCGTGCCACTGCACTCCAGCCTGGGAGACAGGTGAGACTCTGACTTATAGAAATGCAGACTGATGCATGTAATACCTAGTACTAATGGAAAAACACTAATAAATAAGTTTTAACATCTAATACACATAACACATGTCTATTGAGTTCAAAGCTTGTCTATGAATTCCAACTCTAACACATTTCTCTCATTCATCCCCACTTGGGGTGGCCCAAGCAGATACACTGTCTATACTCATGACTGGCTATTATTTCTAGAGAAATAATTATCTTTCCTCTATTTTTTTTCTTTCCTCTACTTTTTACACTAAAAACTTCACACCTGGAAAATGTTTTCAAAATAGTAAGTAAACATCACATACCCTTTTACCTAGTTTCCCAGTTTTTAACATTTTGCTTTCTCTTTCTTTCTCACATATATTTTTTTTTCTTGAACTGTTTGATAGTAATTTGTTGGTATGACATTTTACCCCTAAATGGCTCATCAAATATCACTTAAGAACAAGGATCATACTCAAGAAACTTAACATGAGCATCTAATATGTAGTCCATGTCCAGGTTTTCCTAATTTCCCAATAATGGTGTTTATAACCTTTTTAAAAAATATATATGTAGGGTCTAACCATGGATAATAAATTATATTTAGTTGTCATATCTCTAGAATGGTTCCCTTCTCCACCTTTTTTTGTTGTTGTTGTTTTTGCCAGTGTCTCACTCTGTCCTCCAGGCTGGAATGTGGTGGCATGATCATGGCTCACTGCAGCCCCGACTTCCTGAACTCAGGCGATCCTTCTATCTCAGTCACTCGAGTAGCTGGGACTACAGGCATGCACCACTATGCTCAGCTAATTTTTTTTATTTTTTTGATAGAGGCAAGGTCTTGCTATGTTGCCCAGGCTGCTCACTGCTCACGAACTCTCCAGCTCAGATAGTCCTCTTGCCTCGGCCTCCCAAAGTGCTGAGATTACAGGCATGAGCCACCACACCTGGCCGTCTTCTTTATCCATCATGCATTGACATTTTTGAAGTATCTTGACCAATTGTTTCCTCATTGCCAGATTAAAGTAAAAGATTTTTGGTAAAACCACCACCTAGAAATTAAATTTTTTTTTTTTTTTGAGTTGGAGTCTCACTCTTGCCCAGACTGGAGTGCAGTGGCACGCTCCCGGCCACCGCAGCCTCGACCTGCTGGGCTCAGGCGATTCTGCCGCCTCAGCCTTCCAAGTAGCCAGAACTACAGGCGAGCACTACCGCGCCCAGCTAATTTTTTTTTTCATTTATTGTAGAGACGAGGTCTCACCAAGTTGCCCAGGCGGGTCTCGAACCTGCGGGCTCATGCAATCCACTCGCCTCGGCCTCCCAAAGTGCTGGGATTACAGGCTGAGCCACCAAGCCCAGCCGAAATTAAACTTTTAATATGTGCCTTAATAGCTATAAAAGAAGCAGTACAGTGAAGTGATTATAAGCTTAGTCAATGCAGCCACAGCTACCTGGGTGCAAATCCAGTCCTACTGCCCATGAACTATGAGAAATACTTAGCAGTCCTTGCCTCAATTCTCCTATTTATAAGATGGAGATGATCGTATCAACTACCTCACTAAACAGGTCATCATCACATGGAGGCACTTAGAATAGTACCTGGCATGTGCAAATGCTTTTTAAGTGTTAGCTCTATTTATAGTTTTAACAACCTTGACTCATTTCTATTTGGTGGTTGAGATGGGGGGGTGAGAGAAACACAGGACTGAGGCTTTATATATTTCCTGAGTACACAGCAAGTCTCCATGGCTTAGCTGGGAATTTTAATTAAGCCTTATTATTTTTGAAGTTCAGAGTTTTTTTTGCTTCATTCCCTTTTGACAAACGGCACTTATCTGTGGATTCAAAAGAAAGACGAAGGGTGGCCTCTCTGTGCAAGCCTCACACAAGGCTCAGCGATGAGCCGCCTCGACCTGACTCGCCTCTAGAGGACAGCAGAGGCACAAGCGGCTCTCTGGCTCCTTTGCAACTGAACCCGCTTGAGTCATTCCCGTCCACAAGTCATAGACAGGAAAGGAGGTCAGCTTGACTCAATAAACTAAAGAAATGTGTGATTATTTACTTACAGAGAGGAAGCAAATAACCAGGAGTAATAGCAGCATTCTCTGTCTTTTCTGTAATAAAGCTAATCTTAAGTTTAACTGTTTCTGAAGACTAAATATATCACACCACTGTGCTCGCCACAAACAAGCCATGGTAACATGAGGCTCACCAGATCTGGTTCCAGCAATTTAATTCTTAGCAAGCAACTGAGTATTGAGAGTGACTTAGTGATGTCATTGCTGCCAGTGCCAGCTCCCCATGGGCAGGGAGTACCATCAGTTCTGTACGGAGCACAGAGCTCTTCTGCATGATTGCCACCCTCTTCTATAGCGTTTCCCAACACATGGAAGGGTTTTCTCGTTCATATCAACTTTAAGACCCTTTTGTAAATGTTTCTTGCTATCAGAACTCAGGTTTCCACCAACAGTTTAGCTGTTACCAAGTTGTTAGCTCTTTTAAAAATTGCAGAGCATTCAGAAATAAACTGCAGATGATTATTAGCAACATTATAAGCACGTTCTGTGCATTCTAGATGGGTAGTCCAGGGAATGGGTAAGAGCATGGAATCTGAAAGTGGATAAACTGTGCTTGAATCCCTGCTAACTGTGTGGTCTTGAACAAGTTATTCAATCTTGTTCTGTGCCTCAGTTTTCTCTTCTGTAAAATGAGGATAATAATAGGACTTACTTCAAAGGGTTGTTAGGTGAGTTTAAGGAGTTAATATATGTAAAATTCTTACAATAGTCTATTGTACTTAGTATGCACTATAGAAGTGTTGACCTTCATTACCCAGGATCTCAAAATATTTTGCAAGCAGTCAAGCCTTTCTGTCTCTCATCCTCCCCTCCTCAGCAGTCACCATGCACAGCAGGGATCAAGGCTGAATGCACCCATAAGCACTGCCCTCCACAGGTATATGCAAAAAATGAGCTTATTCCCCCCTCACCCAAAACACATAGGAAAAAAACCACACAACTTCTACATTTTCTTTCTTTCTTTTTCTTTTTCTTTTTTTTTTTAAGTTCGAATCTTACTGTCACCTAGGCTGAATCCCTCTGCCTCAGCCTTCCAAGTAACTGGAACTACAGGCATGCACCGCCATGCCAGCTAATATTTTGATTTATTGTAGAAATGAGGTCTCACCTAGTTGCCCAGACTGGTCTTGAACCCATGGGTTCAGGTAATCCTCTCACCTCAACCTCCCAAAGTACTAAGATTACAGGCATGAGCCACCGCACCCGGCCAAATTCTACATTTTCTAAGGCTTCCTCACATCATCTTCTCAGGACCAGCAAGGTTCTATTTGATTTTCTTAATGCAGGTGGGGTTACCATTTGTTTCTCTCTTGCTCACATGCTCTGTAGCACAGCCATTCGAAGCATCTTAAGGGGTTTACTAACTTAGTCACCCACCACTATGCACAAACCTTCCCTCTTTTTATTCAGCAAAAGTGATAGGCAGGTATTATACACTCTCCCTTTTTCTGTTTTTTAAAAACAAAAATAAAAATAATTCCTCTAGTAAAAATAAAGCAAATTATTTTAAAGTAAAAAAATAAAAATATTTCAGAAAACAGATATAGTGTTACATCAAAATTTTTAAAATCTGGGGAGGAAGGGATGGAATCAGGTTTCAGAAGTTGAAGAGTATATAGAGAATCCGTTCAGCATTTTAAACGATGTTGATATAAAAATAGAATTTGTATTTTTAAAAGTCTTGTTAAGAAAGAGTTATGGAATCTCTTTTTACATAATTCTATAAGAACTAGGCAATTGGCCGGGCGCAGTGACTCACGCCTATAATCCCAGCACTTTGGGAGGCCAAGGTGAGAGGGTTGCCTGAGCCATGGGTTCGAGACCAACCTGGGCAACTTGGTGAGACCTCATCTCTACAATAAAATAAAAAATTAGCCAGGAGTGGTGGCACATGCCTGTATTTCCAGCTACTTGGAAGACTGAGGCGGAAGGATCACCTGAGCCCAGCTGATTGAGGCTGCGGTGGCCGTGAGCATACCGCTGCACTCCAGCCTGGGTGACAGAGTGAGACTCAAACTCAAAAAAAAAAAAAAAGAACTGGACAACTAGGCAGATTCCATCGGTTAGAGTGGGTTGGGAGCAGTACATTTTCCAAAGTACACCAATTGTCTAATGTTTAGTCTGCTCTCTGAGCTTATCTTAGGCTTGGAGGCTTGGGTATCTGAAGTTTTAGTTCAACAAAATGTGAATGGATTTCACATCAGACATACATTCAGCATTTTTAGAAATCCAGTAAAATCAAAATAGCTATTTGCTACACAGTCCATTATGAAAACTGTAGAAATGTATTGGTAACACCACAGCACATAATAAGGATAATATGGCTTTTGAAATCGGGCTGCAGCGTATGGAATCCCAGCTATTCCACTGATGGTTTGTGAGATCTTGGGCAAGACCCAGCGGCCTCGACTATCACATGGTGATGATAGTACCTACCTGCAGCAGACAAGCAGGGGTTTCTGTCCCACTCACCTTGGTGTGCACCTGATGCATTCCCTTCACAGTTCACACATACTCACCTGCGCCACCCATGACTGGCAACCCATGACTATGCAGCAGGATACATGCTCCCTTTCCTAGCCTGAACACCAGAGTTTCCCGATGAGACCAGGCTGAGGCTACCCCTGAGGAAGTCCGGCCCGAGATAGACCCTTTCCCGGCAACCTCCCTTTCCCTGCTCTACCTTCCCCACTCCATGACTGAGCTAGCTCCCCAGGAACCACCTCAGGGATACATCCTTCGCCTTTGAGCCTCATCTCGGTGTCTGCTTCTGGGGACCTAGGACTTAACAGTTAGCCTTCATAGAGTCTGAAAGGATGGATTATGATAATATATCTAAAACACCTACAACAATGCCTGGCATATGTTAAGTGCTATTTTAAGGATTAGCTATTGTTATCATCTGAGGTTGGACCTACAAAATCAAGGAGAACCAAGGGAGCTGTACAGAAACTTCAAACAAACACAAAACCACAAACATACAAACTCTTGAGAAATGTTGGGAGAACTGAATAATCCACCTAATTACTTCCATTCGCATCACTGGTTGCACCCTTGGCCTTAATTACAAGGGAATAAATGCTTCTGGCTGAGTTGTAATATAAAGATATAAAGAGGCTGCTACTGTGTGCTCCCATGAGACCCACCGCAGGCACTCAATTTAGTTAATAAGTATGGATAACTGGAAGACTTGAATGTTCTCTCTCCCATGTGCCTTTTTTATTATTATTATTATTAAGTGAAACTCTTTGGTTTGTCCTTTAGCCGGGTTTCATAGAGCAGTTTCAAGGTTGCTTGTTTGAAGGTGAGCAGCAGGAGTCTTAAGAACATAATTTTAAGAAATTCAAAGAGCAAAGAATGCACTTTGTTCTTTGAGTTTCTTAAACCTATATTTCATATCCTTTCATAATAATTTGTCTTTTATGGATAAAATATACACAAATCACTCAGGAAAAAAGGCATGAGAAATGACCTTGGGCGACCAAGTTCTTCTGTTTTTAAACGGCATGCTCAGAGTATAATATTGAGATTTCTATATGGTAGCATTTCTAGCACATAGAACAGCTCAGAGAAAGAATTTATTATTTATTTATTTCCCAGTTCAAAAATAAGAGCAATAAAACTTACTCATAGGATTTCTTTTCCTTTCTTCTTTTTTTTTTCTTTTTTTTTTTTAAGGTTTTCATTTATCAGTGCCTAGAAAAAAAAAAAAACTGATATAGGCAAAATCCCAACATGATAAAACCAGAACGAAAGTAACAGTGGCTGGGGGGAACCACTAAGTGAATTATTATGATCCTGGGTCCTAAAAAAATTATTCTTCCCTGGTTCTCTCATCTGACCCTACTATAGATGGGCTTTTGTCCACTTCACAGCACTTGAGCCATTAATGATCTCCTCCAGACCAAATTGAATGTTCCCTCTTCTATCCCTGTTCACTTTAATCCATTTGTTGCCTTTGTTCGACCCAACCACTATCTTCCTCCTCCTCCATAAGCCTCTCTTCTCCTAATTTTGTCTGATCCTTTAGTGTTTCTTTTCCTTTCCATTTTATTGTATATTTTAAAAATAAAAATGAAAACGGTAATTAGAGAAGAGAGAAAAGAAGAACCCAATCCAAGCACTATTCTTTTTATTGTGTTTTTCCTCTGTTTTTTTTTTCTAATTGGTTTTTTATATGTTATAAATAGGGTTCTGTACCCTTCTTTTTCTACCAAAATTTTTTTTTAGTTATTTCACATGTTGATGTAAAAGTCTCATAGACTCACTCCTTAATTCCTTCTAATAATTCTCTCTCTTGACTTTCTCCTCCTAATCTATCCACTTTGGCTGTAGGAATTCACTCCTCTGCAGCCCCCCGCAACAAATCCACTGATGAGCCAGGCACTATTCTCGACCCCACATTCTCCTTTTATGCTCAAGCATTTTTTGTTCTAATTATATGAATATCACTTAAAAAACAAAAACAAAAATCCCTCCAGTATTCTAGTCAACATATTATACCAAAATACTACTTACTCAGGAAGTTAATTTGGCAATTTAGATCCAAGTTGTAGTTTTCTGCAATGCCTAAAGCATATCTTTCCTCGAAATAATTCCTAAAATTTTTTCATAGTTACTGGAAAAGTAACAGGTAAATATAGGCACTTAAATAGTAGTTTTCAGCAAAATTGATACTAGATTAGTGTGTTCCAAATTTTCCTCTAGATAAGATTAATGAAATATTAGTAGATATTAGATTTTTTAAAAACAGTGATTCCATGATCAAAAAAAGGTTGGAAAACCTTAGAGTAAACACAATTTAAAAGGATTCTTTCCTGTAAGAATTCTCAGAGCCATTAAAATATTAATCCAAGCACCAAGCATAGTTGGTAGGTATTTAGTAAATGTTTGTTTATTATATGAATGCACATTGTAAATCTCCAGGAAGTAATACTATCCATAACACTTCCCAAAAGAAAAGCAGTTTATTATCAGAGATATTTAAACAGTTATCTGTAAGATTGTTTGTTGCAGTATCAGGAAGTAATACTATCCATAACACTTCCCAAAAGAAAAGCAGTTTATTATCAGAGATATTTAAACAGTTATCTATAAGATTGTTTGTTGCAGTATTGTTTAGACCCCAAACAGGCCAGACATGGTGACTCATGCCTGTAATCCCAGCTCTTTGGAAGGCGGAGGCAGGAGGATTGCTTGAACCCAGGAGTTTGAGACCAGATTAGGCAGCATAGTGAGACCTTGTCTCTATAAAAAAATTTTAAAAATTAGCCAAGCGTGGTGGCACATGTGTGTAGTCCCAGCTGCTTTGGAGGCTGAGGCAGGAGGGTCACTGGAGCTCAGGAGGCAAGGCTGCAGTGTGTCACTGCACTCCAACCTGTTCAGTAAAGTTAGGCTACAACCCCCCCCCCAAAAAAACCCCAAAGAATCCTAATGTCCATAAACTGAGGGTTGGTTAAACAAGTTACAGTGCAATAAAATAACATATGCCATTACAAATTATGATATAGGTCAATATTTATTGACATTAATTAAAGATAATGACATTTAGGAAAAAGCAGGTTATAGAACAATATGAAATTTTATATGCTATCTTTCTAGAGAGGTAGGTCACATAAAGTACATATATATGTGTGTGTGTAAAAGACAACATGGATATATACCAAAGGTTAGTAATTACCTTTGGTTGGTGGGATTATCTGTAATTTTCACTTTGTATTTTATATTTTTGTTAGTTTATTGTTATTTTTGCTATAAATATGTCTTATTTCATTAGAAAAAGCAATAAAACGATTCCTATTTTATTCATTTTTAATAAATGAATAAATATAAGCACCATTGGTTAGAATTACACAGCACTTGGTGGCCATTGGTATCAAACTACAGCTAATAAATCAACTTCTTGGAAAGCTTTTCTGGCTAAGCTTTTAATCACAACATGGTCAGGAACAGTGGCTCAAACCTGTAATCCCAGCACTTTGGAAAGCTAAAGTTGGAACGTCACTTGAGCTCAGGAGTTTGAGACTACCCTGGGCAACATAGTGAGACCTCATCTCTCCAAAAAAAAACAAAAGCCAGGTGTGGTGGTGTGTGCCTGTAGTCACAACTATTTGAGAGGCTGACGTAGGAGGAGCACTTGAGCCCAAGAGTTGGAGGCTGCAGTGAGCCATAATCATTCCACTGCACTCCAACCTACGCAGCAAAAGAAGATTCTGACTCCAAAAATAATAATAATGATTTTTCAATATTCTATCTTGTTAATAGCACCAACAACAAAATTAATGGTGAAACATATATTAGAGTCTATTTAACTTTCTTGCATTCAAATTCTCAAGTGTTACTTGGATATCTAAAGAAGAACAACTTAAACTTCCCTGAGCATCTTAGAAGAAAAAGAGCACCTGAGTCTAAGACTGAATTGGCCCTGTTCCTTATTAGCTGTGACTGTGAACAGGACCTGTAATGACATCAGCCTCAATTTCTTCAAGTCTAGAATAAGGCTTTTGAAATAGATGATATGTAGCATGCCTTTATTCAAAGTTTGATGGTTTCATCTAAAATGTTCCATATTAGCTGTGATTAATTTTTTGGAAATTAAAGGAAATACAAGAAATGATATGTAATGAGTTAAATTGCTTTTTCTGTCCTCTACACGGCTCTAAACATTATAATAAGTATGCAAATAAACACATACATTTTATATGAGTTCTGTTCAATGTATCCAGTATTAAAAATTTGTATACACTTTACTCAGCAAGTCTGTTTTTAAGATTTAGCCTAATGAATTATTCAAGAATGTAAATAAGCATTTAACTTGACAAAGATGCTCATTTCAGCACTATAATTTTAAAAATGGATGTTAACAATATCTAACAACAAGGACCTAGTTAAACAGATGACAGTACATTATAGAATATCACAATATGAAGCCATTAAAATAATGCAGAAAAATATTTACCATCGCAGAAAGAGATTTGCAACCTATATTTAGGTTGAAAAAGGAGGTTATAAAACAGTATGTACAATATGATCCCTTTTCATCGTAAAGTATTTATAGGTACATAAAGAAATATATAGAAGGATCTACAACAAAATCTTTACACTGGTAACCACTGAGTTGATATGTGTTTTCTAAACTTTATAAAATTAATATGCAATGTTTATAGAGCAATAAAATCAGTGGCCTTGTAAATATACCCCATAGTTTGCTTCCTTAGTACTCTGTATAACATACATAAATCATTTACGATCAAATAGGATTCACTAAAATCACAACAGTAAATGCTTGCTTAATACAATACTGTTAACACTGGCATCAAAGATGCCTTATCTCTTTTCCAAAAATAGTGAAACTGTGGTAAAGGACAGAAATGAATATTTTAAATGATACTTTTATATTCAATTGCATGTGGTCTTATATTTCTTGATGCATAGTAGGCTAGTATATTAAATGGCATAGACATGTACCAGAGTCCATCACCAAGTACTGAAACAAATCAAGGTGTCATGATTCTGAGCATATAGCATAAATATATTTGGAGACTTAGCAATCTGTGTTAAGGAATAATTCCTGAATATCTGTGTAATGGAACTGTGATACTTTTCATAAGATTCATGCGTCTACATTTCAAAGATGGCATAACATTTGTAAAAAGGTGATGAGATCTGTAGAGAATTGACAATTTTTATTCTGCCTAGAACATTAAAAAGAATACCAAA
This sequence comes from Tarsius wallacei, assembly GCA_963574415.1. NCBI lineage: Eukaryota > Metazoa > Chordata > Mammalia > Primates > Tarsiidae > Tarsius > Tarsius wallacei. The sequence continues at coordinate 11,879 of CAUYQG010031322.1, read as the reverse complement.
AAAATATCATCTACAGCTTTCATTGTTTAAATAAGAAGGCTATTCTAATCTTGAATATGTTCTGATCTCAGATTTTTTAAAAAATCTTTTAAGATGACTCAGTTTAACCTGATAAGTAGCACATTGCTTGTGTTTTGCTACAGACAGGCAAAAACTTTAGCAGGTGCTGGCACTGCCTCTTAAGAGACACAGTTATCTAGTAAAGAAGTCTCAGTAAGAAAACACCCCAAGACAAACAGACACTGTGTACAAGTATACTTAGTCAAGCACCCAGAAAATTGTTGAAAAACAATTCATGCTGTATCATAATCAGTTGTTCTGATTAAATGCTCATTATAATACAGTTTTAAAAAAAGAAAAAGAAAGGAAAACAATTCAGAGGATATAAGAAAATGAACTAAGTTTAAGATTATTTAGCTGGAGTGAAGGCAATTTTTTGGTTGAAATTAATTAATTAATTATATTGTATTTCATTACTATTATTCTTTTGAGACAAGGTCTTGCTCTGTTGCCCAGAGGCTGGATTGTAGTCGTGCCATTATATCTCACTGCAGCCTCATATTCCTGGCTCAAGGGATCCTTCTACCTCAGCCTCCTGAGTAGCTGGGACTACAGACGTGTGCTACCATACCTGGCTAATTTTTGTACTTTTTTGTAGAGACAGAGGTCTCACTCTGATGCCCAGGCTGGTCTTGAATTCCTAGCCTCAAGTGATCCTTCCTACCTCGGCCTCCCAAAGTGCTGGGATTACAGGCATGAGCCACCAAAACCGGCCTAAAGTTAACTTAAATAATGACACACTAACACGCAAATAAACTTAATGATCTTCCTTCTCATGTTTTTAAAATTTCAGTCATTCATGCCTTGTCTTCACAATTTTTGTCATATTTGCTTAACGCCTCTACTATTATTTGTATGATGTTGTTCCTTTAAGTCTCCCTCTAGGGCAATTATATCTATAAAATCTAGGGGTGGAGGGCTGCCTGTACACAATTAATCATTCTGCCACCCAAAAGGACTCCACAAACACAGATCTAGTCTAATTTCCTCATTTCATTGGAGAAATGTGTTAAGCATGTTAAGTAATACATTCATGATCTTACAAGAAGAGGATAGGAGAGCAGTTGATGGATTTGAAAAACAATAGCATGCATGGGAGATTCTGTTTATAGTCTGGTTGTCAGATCAATTTACTATATACTAGATTTATAATTTCAAAGATGCTGGAAGTTGTTTGTCCCTCCTATTATCAATTTCTTTGTAATTCTCGCATGGTTCAACACTCTGCCTTGTATTACTATTCATTCAACAAATATTTCTTGAGCACCTACCTTGCATCAGGCAGTGCCTGGGGCTACAGCAGTGAGCAAAACAGACAAACATCCTTGACCTCATGAGGTTTTCATTCTGGTAGATTTTCATAGCTTTCTAAATATATGTCACGTTTACTCTTCTAGAGTCTAAATTCCTGGAGGACAAGATCTGACTCCAATTTAATTTTGGCTCCTCCACAGCACCTAAGAGAGCATTTTGCAGTTAAATCAATAAATGCCTGAATAATGAACAGATGCAAAAATTCTTCCATTGGTTTGTCTTTCAACTCTAAAAGCTACACTTATTAATCACTTTCATTTTCCATTTAATCTATTTTTTTTCCAGTATTCAGCTTTTCTGATTTCAATTTTACAGAATGCAGAGGATAAGAAAACACAGAGCTGTAGTTTATAGTAAGCAAAACAAAACAAAAAACTAGCACTTAATGCAAAAAAATCAATAGAGTTTTGTCTGCTGCCTTCAAAGTGTTGTATTTCAGAAATACAAGCTAGTGAAATAAAAGCCTGAATCTTTTTAATTTCATAAAAATTCATCTTTAAAATATATTAAGATAAAATACTTGTTTGACCTCTATATGCTTTCCAAAACATTTCAAATAATTATTTGAGTCTCTACTTCTAGAATTGTCTCAGAGGAAAAAAAATAATTTGAGTCTTAAATCAGCTATATGTAAAAAATAATGTTGTATGAATTCATTTGTTATCAAGCCAACAAGAAATCATCTTTTTTCGGCTTAAGAAAATATGTCATCCTCGTATCTACCTTAAACTTTATTTCCCAAGTAATAAACACTTAATGTTACCAATTTTTAATCCTTATTAGGAAAAAGAAAAAAGCTAATCCAAAAAATGTTCTGAAGTGTTATAATAATAAACCCAGTTAAGATGACAGCATTTGATCGAGTTCAGCTTCCTTAACTCACAGCTCTTTTCTCCTCCTGTATTTTTCTTCACTCATATAAAAGAAATAAACTAGACTGACATATTGAAATTCGATGCAATGATTAAACCTATAAGACAGGTAGAATAAGGCTTTAAAGATGACCTCTCACCTCTTCTTATGGAACTTCTCTGTCCTCTTATAAAATCAATGGGAATTTCACAGGGGGTACAAAGGACTGAAAATCTGGTTTCATGTGAGTTGCTCAAGGTTAAAAGCCTTTGGTAGTAAAGTCAAATTTTGTACCCAACCCCCTCCTTCAGCCACTAAATGAGATTGCCTCCCCCAAACTAAGAAAATTGTTAACAGTTCTCAACAAGAGGAATATGCAAGACTTCTGAATTTTGCAACATCAGTACTTTTTTTTGGGAGGGGGGTATGGGGAAAAAATGAGACAGTCCGGAGATAAAATTTTAAAAGCTTTTCTAGTTCAAAACCAAACATGTCAGTGATCGGGTCTTTACTTGGGTCTTTGTTGTCTTGTATCAAATTGTTAGTATCTGGTCAGAACTATTACTTTGTGAATCAAGGGGACAAAGTCAGCTTAAGTGATTTCTTTCTTTTTTCCCTCAAATATAAGAGAACATGGCTGGCAGTTTAAGAATTGATCGAATCTGACCCTCAAATAGTTATTTAAGCACTATTCCTCTTTTTTACTCCTCCCAGCGATATAAATAGTTTCTTCTGGGGTAACTGCCTCTAGTAAAAATGCTGCAATGCAGCTGAGATGCTGGTGTTAGGCCTGTAAATTATGCGTTAGGGAAATTTTGCTCTTGCTGCACTTCAGCCTGGAGGCAAAGTTTTATTTCTGTTCAGTCCACAACTTTGCTTGCCTGTAAGACAACGGAGCATTACCCAGGTGCCTTTGGCCATCTGGATTCATAGGCATGCCAAGCCAACATGAATAAGTCTATGATCAGGAAACTCTCATCACTTTGATAATTGTTCTTAATTACCTCAGAATAAAGATTCTGATCAGAAAATACATTGAGCTCTTTAAACTCTTCATAGATTCACTGCCTGGAACTGTTTATTTATTCTTTGGATATGGTCTAATAAAGTCTAAGAGCGAGGTCAAAAACATCACCAGTGTAACATGCTCTTAAAATCAAAGTGCGAGCCGGGCTCGGTGGCTCAGCCTTTAATCCCACGCCTTTGGGAGGCTGAGGTGAGTGGATTCCTGAGCCCGCGGGTTCAAGACCCACCTGGGCAACTTGGCGAGACCTCATCTCTACAATAAATTTTAAAAAATCAGCTGGGCGTGGTAGCGCGCGCCTGTAATTCCGGCTACTCGGAAGGCTGAGGCGGAAGGATCGCCGGAGTACAGCAGGTCGAGGCTGCGGTGGCCGGGAGCAGCCACTGCACTCCAGTCTGGGTGACAGAGTGAGACTCCAACTCAAAAAAAAATAAAATAAAATCAAAGTGTGCCACCCATCAATCTTCATCACTCCTTATAGTATTTCAGTTACTCAGAAAACATTTCAGAATCTAATACATAAGTATCAAGCTATCCACTGAGAAGATTATGAAATAAATACAGCATACAATATTTCCCTTTGAAGACCTTTTAATTTACATGGGGAGATAGATTGACAGATATAAAAAGTTGATGATTATATGCCAATGAGACACAGATAAGACTTACCTCAGGAAGTAGAAATTGTTACAGGAAGAAATGTTTGGAGAAGCTTTCTCATAAAAGATCGAACGTGTGTAAGACAGTTTGGGTTTTTAAAGGGAGAAAGACTTTGGCCTTGATGAGACAGACAATAAAGGGCAACTGGAGGTTCTTCAAGGAAAGTGTCATTATTAAAGCAGTTAGTTTAAGACAATGTATTTGAAAGCAACAACAAAGACATATGGAATACAGAGAGGTCGGAATGATGAAGCTCATTCATATAAGAAGCTCAGGTATATAAGAAATGGTGACAATTTTCATCTATGAGCCCTCATTGTCCCCGGGTAGTGGGAATGTCATCTCATTCAGTCTCCTTGCATTTGGTTGGTACCGGGATGTTAAGACATTGAGTGCTTGGCAAGGGTAGGATCATCTTGTCCTTGGCCATCAGTTCACACAGGTCTCTGGTTGTCCCTTGCTCTCAACCACAATGTTGCTCGTGGATGGTGACTTAGTCCATTCCAGCTGCTATAACAAAATACCACAGCTATTTCTCAAAGTTTTGGGAAGAAAGATCAAGGCACCAGCAGATTTGGTGCCTGGTGAGGGCCTGTTGCTCGTAGATAGTGCCTTCTTGCTGTATCCTCACATTGTGAAAGAAGTAAAGAAGTATCCTAGGACCTTTTTTATAATTACATTCATGAGGGCCCCACCTTCATGATCTAATAACCTCCCAAAGGCCCCACCTCTTACCATTACCTTGGGAGTTAGCATTTCAACATATAAATTGGGGGGAGGAAAGACACAAACATTCAGATCATAGCAGACAGCTCACTTATCTATATTAGGGCTCCTCTTGGATACACAGAAAATCATTTGCCTGCTTCCTACAAAAGGTTTCAGTCATTTCTCCCACACCTTTATTTTTATTTATAGGGAATTTGGGGGTCTATGTAAGACCAGGATGTATGTTATTTCTGTTCTGAATTTCCTCAAACTGATGGGGATTTTAGTTATGTTGCCCATTCCTCCAGGGTTCAGTCTGAAAGGAAACTAGGATGCATGTTCCTTTCTCAGACAAGTACCTCAACTTCCCTCCGGCTTTCCTCCCATTTCTTCCTTACCATAGGCCTGGGCAATCTTTTCTGGGCAGAGGGAGCTCTTGATCCTACATCATCATGAATTAGCTATGATTGGAGTCCTGGGTGCCCGAGTCCTTAGGTTTTTACAATCCAAAATCCTAGACTTTTGAAGCCCAGAAGGCTTTTCACTCCTACTCTGCAATATCACTTCTTCTGAGTCAAGGCCACTGACAAACAAATGGTAATGCTAAAGGGTAAAAGGTAGAGTTACATGTATGATCCTAGGCTAATATTTCAAAATGTTACCCACTACGCTGCTGAGGAGGCCACTGCACTAAATCGGACATGAAGCTTTAATGGTTGAGAGGCATTGAATGGAAATAAAAGGAGATTAAACAAGAAATATGATGAAGGGAGAAATAACAATATCTTGTTTGTAGAATAAAAACAAGGCTAAAGTGGAAGGAAATGAACTTGAGGAACTGGATGGAGTTGATGTCAATTGTCCTCAGATATATTTTCTATGTCTCATACTCTCTCTTCTCCTTTTCCTTCATCTACTCCAATCACCAGGTCCTGTTCATTAAAAGCTCTGCAAATCCATATCCTTTCTCCCCATTGCCACTGTCACTGCCCTTGTTCATGCCTGCAACATCCTTCCTCTGGATCACCTATTACATCAGACCCCTTAGTTCTGTGTCTCTCCTCAGCCCCTTCTAACGTGTTTTCTATTCAGCCATGAACATGACCTTTTAAAGCAAAAATCTGATCATGCCAGCCACAGTTCTTCTTCGGCTCATCATGCCTACATGGTGCAGTCTAACTCCTAGACACGTGGCCTTCATCCTGGGCCCCACTCCTGCTCATCTCTCTTTACCCAGACTCCCCTACTTAGGGCCATAGCCCTGGTTGGATAGAGAGGCAGCACAGTGGAGTGATTTAGACACTGGACCCATCGCCAGGTCCCACTGTTTACTTGCACAAGTTATTTAACTTCTGGGATTCAGTATCCTCATCTATAGAATGTCATTAGGATTCAGTGAGAATATCATTTCTGGCTGGGAGTGGTGGCTCACACCTGTAATCCCAGCACCTGGGAAGACCAAGGTGGGAGGATTGCTTGAGCCCAGGAGTTTGAGACCAGCCTAGGCAATATAGCAAGATCTCATCTCTACAAAAAAATCAAAACTTTAGATGGGCAAGGTGGTACATGCCTGCAGTCCCAGCTACTCAAGAGGCTGAGGCAGGAGGACCGCCTGATCCCAGGAGATCAAGGCAGCAGTGAGCTGTGATCATGCCACTCACTCAAGTCTGGGTGACAAGAGTAAGACATTGACTCAAAAAAACATTTTTTAAAAAAGAGAATATATTTCCAAGATGCACCTATTAATATTGAGAGGTATGTAAATGCTTGCTAAACCCAAGAAAAATAATTCCGAGTTGTCAAATTTCCTCCTGCCCCAGTGAATTCGCACTGTTAGTGTCTTAAACCCATTTTGTGAGTCCTTCTTCCCTTGTCCAATCTTTACTTATTTTCTAGAAAGAACTAAAATGTCAGGTTCACTCTGAAGCCTTTCTATTGCACTTTGCTCAGCCCCCTATTAAACCTCTATTGTATGATAATTTGTATTAGTTTCCTGTGGCTGCTGTGACAAATTACTACAAACCAGATGACTTACAACAGAAATATATTGTCTCATAGTTCTGGAGTCCAGAAGTCTGAAATCAGCATCAATGGGCTGAAATCAAGGTATGGGTAGGGCCACACTCCCTCCAGAGGACCTAGGAAAAAATCTCTTCTTTGCCTCTTCCAGCTCCAGCATTCTTTGGCATTTGGCTGTATCTCTCCACTATCTGCCTTCGTGGTCACATTGCTGTCTTTCCTGTCTGTGTCAAATCTCCTTATGCCTCCCTCATAAGAGCACTTGTGATTGCACTGAGGGCCCACCCTGATAATCCAGGATCCTCTCACTATCTCAAGATCCTTAATTTAACACATTTGTGAGACCCTTTTCTACGCATGCCATTCTTCAGCCACTTCATAACTGTTGACGGGTATGTTTATTTCTTTTCATCTTCCCGTAAGGAGGATCTGGCAGTGTAAGCACAACATAAGCACTCATAGATGAAATATATGGAGAGGTGTAGCATGTAAATCCTTTGCTCATGTTCACTGGTGTTTCTTCTTTGCTAAGGCTTTATCTCCCAGGGCCAGAGCTACGTCTTTCATGTGCTAATCTGTGATTGGAAGGATATTTTAATCATGAATTAGACTAATTTCTAGGCTAAAGAAATTAAGCAAAGGGGCCTTCATCCTTGGACCACTTCTTCTTTCAATGAGGCAAATTAACCAAAAAACCTCTTTCAAACTCCATTCCTTCCATAGTATGGAGCAGAGGGAGTGGGAAAGACAGATGGGCCCTGGCAGCTCAGAAACTTCTCTCACGGAATGTGAGATCGCAGAGTGGCAGAGGGACAAGTATGAGCTTCATGAAGAGTGCTGTCATCGGTCAGCCCAGGTTGGTTTGTTGCCATTCTTTGGCTGTTTATTTTAAACACAGTTTTCTTCGTAATTGAAGCTCCTAAATTCATGGCTATTGCTTCACTGACCATTTCCCCATCTCAAGTCACTTAAGTTCAGCACAGAGATTTTTCTGAAATGAGGTTGTTTCTTTTCCGGTGTTCCTGAATCACAGTCACCTCCACCCTCAGGAGTAAGTTTGTTGCAGCCACCACTCATATGGAAAGACAATTCAGTAGCTATGATATTGCTGTATTGTGGAAGTCTTTCTCAATGAAAGAGAAAAAAAAATTACCTGCAATAGAAAAAATAAACAAGTGGATTACTTTGCACAGTTAACCCTTGAAACAGTAAAATGTCTACTGTATTGTTATTGTTTATTTCTATGTCAATCTTTTCATTTTTGTGCTGGTTTAAAATCCCCAGAAATCAGAATGTCTAAAAAAAAAATTAGAGCCCAAAAATGTATCCAAGATTTTCCCAGGTAGGTGTTTATTCAGAAGCTTCTAAGGTTTGAGAAAATTTTTTACATATATTATACTATAGCTACCTGTAATAAAACACAATTGTCAGAATCAGTTTAGGTAGTAGGACTGCTCACCTAACACAGCAGTCTGGAACCTGTCAAAGGCTCTTTAGTGCTTAAGTAAACAGTCTGGCCAAGAGAACTCATAACATCCTGAACAGCACTGTCCTTCCAGCTCTCCTCCAATCATTCTGACTTTTAGTCTTTCACACAAACTTCTTCCAACCAATGTACTTTATACATGCTGTCCCCCCTGCTTCAAATGCTTGTCCTTCCTCTTCTTTCCTTGGTTAAATTTTATTCTTCCTTTAGATCTTAGGTCAAGCATTACTCTCTTCAAAAACTTTCCCAGACTAGGACAAATCCCTAAGCATAGGCTTAGCACGTGAGCCCACTGTTAATTTGTATTTGTTTGTGTGACGATCTGATTAATGTCTGCCTGCTCCACCAGACTATACAAAGCTCTGTGAGGGCAGGGAATGAGTCAGTTTTTGTTACCATTATATCAACTGCTCTTATCACTACTCCTGGAATACAGTAAGCTGTAATAAATATTTAAAGGTTGAATGAATACATCATGGAATTTCACTTGTGCTAGTTCTGCCCATGCATTGTCTCTTTGGTAGTAAGAAAATACTTCTTAGATTCTAAAAATCCTAGAATATTTATGGCTCTTGCCTTGAACCTACAAAATTGATTAGGCTAGTTAGAAAACTAGCAGTATTTGCCTATCTTACCTCTCCCCACGTAGAGAAACTACATGCCTAGCCAGCAATTAGAGTTACCCTGGACGTCGACCTCTTTCCCTGATGCCACTGGCTTGATTCCAGCTTTCCTTACCTCTCATTTAAAAATTGTAAATGCTCCCTCAACTGGTGGTCATGTTCCCCCTCCAGTCCATCTGCAACGCTGCCAGCAGAGCTCAGTCTAAAACAGTAAATTGATCGTGGTACCCTTCTGCTCAAATACCTTTCGGCCTTGGAGGTAACACTCATCACTGGAGAAGACGCCCTTCCCCTGTTGCTGCCTCACTACCTATTATCTCCTGGAAAATCCACACTGTACTCAGAACCACTACGTGGGGCACCAACTACATGCTCTGTTCTTTCGGATCCCTCTGTCTTTGCATGTAGTTCTCTCTGCCCAGAAAACTCTCCTCCCCTCCTCTACTTGCCAAGTCCTGACCATCCTTCAGGCTCAGCTCAAATGTTACTTGAATGTGATGCCTGCCTTGACCATTCCCCAGGCTGAATGTCACTGTCTGTATTCTCACGGAACATTTTGTACAAGCCGTAATTACACGCAATCCAGTGAACTGTGTTTGTTTGCAGCAGGACATCATGGGTAGCAACATGGGCCTCAAATGCAGACTGACTTTGAAAACAAATTCTGCTATTTATTGTGTGGCCTTAAAAAGCATTTCTTCTGAGCCTTAGTTTCCTCATGCTGGAAATGGAGGACATAACACCTAACTCAACATGAGATAATGTGTCTTAATGACTTAGCAAGATGCCTGGTCCATAGTACTCAATAAATAATGGTAACTAAGGGTTACAGGCTCACGCTTGTAATCCTACCACTTTGGGAGGCCAAGGCGGGAAGATTGCTTGAGCTCAAGAGTTCGAGTCAGCCTGGACAACATAGCCAGACCTCATCTCCACAAAAAAATTTTTAAAAATTAGCCAACCATGGTGTCTCAGGCCCGTCTTCCCAGCTACTCAGGAGACTGAGACAGGAGGATCACATAAGCCTAGGTGAGCTGCGGTGAGCCATGATCATGCCACTGCTCTCCAGCCTGGGTGACAGAGTGAGACTCTGACTCAAATAAATATAATGGTAACTATTACTGGATTTGAATGTGTCAAATGCAAGTACCCAGGGCTACATCTTGTCCATCTTTCTACCACAATTACTGGCACAGTTAGTTAGTGCTTCCTAAATGCATAAATGAAATAGTATTCATGATGCTCTTTCCTTGAAGGAGGGCTAGAAGCTTGTTTTGCAGCCTATTCGTCATTAATAAATTTGCTGGGCCGGGCTCGGTGGCTCAGCCTGTAATCCCGTGCCTTTGGGAGGCTGAAGTTAGTGGATTGCCTGAGCCCGCGGGTTCGAGACCCACCTGGGCAAGCGAGACCTCATCTCTACAATAAATCAAAAAATTAGCCGGGCGTGGTAGCGCGCGCCTGTAGTTCCAGCTACTTGGAAGGCTGAGGCGGAAGGATCGCCGGAGCCCAGCAGGTCCAGGCTGCGGTGGCCGGGAGCCGCCACTGCACTCCAGTCTGGGCGACAGAGTGAGACTCCGACTCAAAAAAAGAAAAAAAAAAAAAAAAAAAAACCAGCCTAGGCAATGCAGTAAGACCTCATCTCCACAAAAATTAAAAAAATAAAATAGCCGGGTGTGGTGGCGTGTACCTGAAGTCCCAGCAACTTGGGAGGTTGAGGCAGGAGGATTGCTTGAGTCCGGAAGTTTGAGGCTGCAATAAGCCATGGTTGTGCCATTGTACTCTAGCCTGGGCAACAGAGTGAGACCCTGTCTCAAAAAAAAAAAAAAAAAATTCAGAGAAGCACAAAGAAAATAAATGAAATTATTTGTAATCTAACTTCCCAGAGAAAATTATGTTAAATATTCTGGTGTTTCTCCTTCCTATCTTTTAATGCACATATATTCTAAATTTCTGTTCATATATAATGCTAAATTTACTTTCTGTTGGAGAAATCAAAGAAGTAGGGAAAATAGAAAAGATCGCTAGGCACAAGTAGAAGATGACACAAAGGGAAAGGAAAAATAAAATATGAATGACTAGGTGAATCGGAGTAAAACTGGGCAACACCCACGCTCTGCTGGAAACCTCAGCCTGGGGCTGAGGCATCAGGGTCTCATTTTGCTGGTGGAGTGAAATGTACCTGAACCACAAGGTTGCCCTGCCAGCGACCTCTCTGCTGATGACTGGGGCTCTGTGTACCATGCTGGGCTCCAGAGCTAAAGAGGACCGGACACCAGAAGAGGCCGTGGCCAAAGAATCTGGAAAGGATTCAGGGAAGAGAAACCAAGATGACTCACGAAGGCCCATCCCATGGGGCCTTGGAGCGGAGGTGGGAGGAAGCAGAACCCTGCAGCCTGGAAAGGGGGAAGGCTGAGAGCCTGGTAACCCTCCTCATTTTCGAGATGAGGAGGAACCCCACAGAGTGGGGACCTTCTGTTCTCCTTTTTATACTAAGGACAGTAAAGGGAGAACAGATTACAAATGCTACCTTGTGTGTAAGAGCTTTTTACTTTGCCAGAAATTTTTCATCTCCAGTGGTGGACACCATCCTTACCTCTTTGAGATACGGATGGTACTAGCACTGGGATTTAGGTTTACTCAGGAGAAATGGCCATCATGGCTGTTCAAGCATCCTGCAAAATTCTCCATGAAGGTCATAGACTGTTCTTTAGATGATCAATACAAATAGAACCATTTTTCTTTTTTTTTATTCAACATTTTTTATTATGACATTATGGGGTACAGTTAAGGGTTAGGTATACTGATATGCTTCGTTCAGGCACCCTTGTTGATAAGAGGTGTCTCCCCATCTCCTGACAGATATTTACTACCATTAATCCCATCTCCCTACCCCCTCCATAGTTTCCCACCACAGTCAGTCATTTTCTTATGGTAATACATTGGATGATCAAGGTCTACTATATGAGTGAGAACATGTGATACTCAGTTCTTTGTTTCTGTGAGAGGTCATTCAGTATTATAGACTCTAGTTCCATCCAGGTTGCTGTGAAATTCATGATTTCGTTCTTTTTTATGGCTGCGTAGTATTCCATTGTGTATATGTACCACATTTTTTAAATCCAGTCCTCTTTTG
>CAUYQG010031320.1:0-33988 GCA_963574415.1 Tarsius wallacei | reverse complement strand
GGGTCTGGCCTCGACCCCTTAAAAGATGAAAGCCCTAAACCAGCGCCGCCTGCCCTTCAGGCTGGGCCCCGCCCTGGAGAATGAGGACCCCGAGCGGCAGACGAGGGGTGTTCGAGAAGAAGAGGCCTCTGTGAAGGGAACAGAGGGGCCGTGTGAAAGCCTGAACAAGGCAGCCTCAGTTCTCCAGGCTGTGTCACCTTCCCGGCGCTTTCGGCTGTTGGAAAAGCAAGCTGGTGCCGACTGCGGCGTCGCCCGTCCCCGGGAGCGCTGGGGGCAGTTTTCCTCGGTGCCGGCAGCGACGCTCACAGAGACGCTGGGAGGAATACGCCTTGTTTCCACTCGCCTCCCCTCCTCTTCAAAGTCAGCCCAAAACGGGTCTCGGTTCTGGGAAAGAATCTGATGGCTTGAGATTACTTCTCAAGCATATTTCTCCACTGAAAGGCAGGCGGCGCTGGTTTCGGGCTTTCATCTTTTAAGGGGTCGAGGCCAGACCCTATCTGAACTCTGGACGGCATGCACGGCTCCACCTTTCAGTATCTGAAGAAGAAACAAGAGGACAGGAAAGACACGTTAATTTGGTGGTGGGGGGCAAGTCCGGGAGCCGGGGAGGACCAAGGCCCCGAGGGTCTCCTCGACCTGCCGGGAAGGTCCTCGGCCGAGACCGTGAACGGGGTAAAGGGACGAACGCCCCGCCCTCGCCCTCGCCCCGCCCTCGCCCCGCCCCTCCCAGGCCCGCCCCGCCCCGTCTTCGCCCTCGCCCCGCCCCGCCCCTCCTCCGCCCCGCCCTCTTCCCGCCCCGCGGCCGCTCATTGGCTGGTCCGAAAGACGCGGGGCGTGGTCGGTTTGAAAGAGAGCGCCCGGAGCTGGGGCGCAGGCGCAGAGGCGGGGCGGCGTTGCGGGCCGGCGGCGCCGCGGGACCCCTAGGCGGCGGAGGGACGCTCGCGGGAAGCGCGGGGAGCCCCGAGCTCTGGCCCACGTGACCGGCCGGGGGCGGGGGCCGGGGGCGCGCGCCGGCCTCCCGCTGTGCCCCTGCCTGGCGCGGCGCCCGCGGCGCGCAGACCCGCGCGCGGGAGGGACGGTGACCACCCGCCTGTCGCCCGAGGCTTCGCCGCGTCGGCCGCGGACCCCGGACCCGCCGGGCCGCGGGAGGTGAGTTCCATCCGGGAGCGGGGACCCCCGAGGGGAGGGACGGGGGAGGCTGCGTGCGGGACGCCTGGGTCCCGGGGTCGGGGGGCGACTTGCTTTGTCCGCCGCGGGCGGGGCGGGTGGTCAGCGGGGGGCGGGGGCCTGCGGGGACGCGAGGGAGCTCCCGGGACCGGAGACTCGGGCGGGAGCCGCCCGGCCAGCAGGAGGCTCGGCGGCTTCTTGCTGGAGCACTTGCACGCGGGAGCGAGGCCTGAGAGCCTCGGCCCCCGGTAGCTTTAGGGTAACCAGCGTCCCGGACACGGCGACTTCCGTGTCCCGAGTGTGAGTGACACTAGCACCTGAAAAGTCCCAGTCCCCAGGGACTCAGAGCCGGGGCAGATTGCAATCCCTGCTCGCGCGCTGGGTACCAAAGCCAGGCAGTTGATGGCAACTGCGTTGATCCCATTTAAAGACGTGTGCTTCGGGGCACCCACCGGTCGATTTCCCATAGAAACTGATCGTGGTTGCAAAAAAAAAAAAAAATTGAAACAATGTTAAGAAAAACCTTTCTTAAAATCTGTAGCGTGTCTTCCCGTGAAAAGGGGACATCGCTTTAATTTCCTTCTGTGTTCATGGTACCCAGCGAGATCGTTGTAACTAGTATCGTTTGAACTCTGCTGAAGAACACGAGTAAGGATGGAAATTGGGTTGGCCTTCATGCATAATTTAGCCCCAGCGCGGGATGAAACGACGTCGGTTCTTGGCTTTCCTGTTCGCGGGGCTTGCGTTGAGCGCTCGGTGGGGGGTGCGGGAGCTAACATGACCAGCTAGCTGAGTTTTCAAGCTGCCACTCTAGAAGGGTGTGCAGATTTCCAGCTGATAGCAGCTAGCTGGTGACTTCGGATACATGCCCCTTTTGCCTGGGGTCTCACTGTTCCAGAGCAGCTCTGGTTGATTGTCTGGATGTGAATAGGCAACGTTAAGAAGGGAGGGTCACTGTAGTTGAGCTGGGTAGGGAGGAGGGGAGGAGGGTTCAGGGATGAGGGGCAGTCTGGTCCCTACTGCCCTTTACACCTCTGTGGTGGATGCTCTGGCAAGCTGTTTCTCAGGCTGTCATTTACACTTTGAGGAGTGGAGCGGTTACAAAGTCACAAGTTGTGTGACACTGTTGCAGCGGCCGGCAGCCCTCCCAAACCCTCTCTGGTAAGATAAGCAGTTTCCTTGTATTTTCTTCTGTTATTAAGTCAGACACGCAGTGTCACAAATGTAGTTTAATATAAATCTGAAACACGAGGTAGTTTTTAAAATGGCTTTTTCTTAAGCGTAAAATATTTCTAAGATTTTGTAATTAATTCTCTGGGATTTTTCTGTTTTATTTTAGTAATAGAAATGGGGTCTCACCTTATTGCCCAGGCTGATCTCAAATGCCTAGCCTCAAATGATCCTGCCGCTTTAGCCTCCCAAAGTGCTGGGATTACAGATGTGAGCCACTGCACCTGGCCTCTGGAATTTTAAAATTGAAAACCTGGCAGATTTAGGCTCTTCTAAATCTATTATAATAGACATGTTTTATTTTACAATAATAACAACTAGTACTATTACTACAGTACTGTACTTTATTAGTATCTTTGTTTCAGATCAGAGCCAGGCACTGGGTTAGGTGCTTTGTAAAACATGTCTGCAATCATCACAACCGATGTTAAATAAGAATCATTATGCCAGCCAACACCAACCGTGAGAGATATTTTGTTTTGTTTTGTGTTGTGTTGTATTGTGCAGAAACAGGGTCTCTGTGTTGTTCAGCCCGATCTCAAAGTCCTGGGCTCAAGTGATCCTCCTGTCTTGGCTTCCCAAAGGGCATGAGTCACCTCGCCTGACCAACTCCAAGAGTTTAACTCGCTTAAGATCATATAACTAATAAGTCACTGTGCTGGGATTTAAACCGTGGCCTGATCCCAAGGCACATGCTGTATTGCATCTGTGTGTCTGTTGATCTCTGTCATGTCTCTGGATTCCATTTGTAGGGACATAATTCTACTTCAAAGATGACTGTAGGTGCTGTGTTTTGTCATAGCAGAAATATTTCAGTCCTTTTAGAACTACTGTCTTGCTTCCCAGGCATGAAATCCAAAAGTTTCTTGGGCATCTCTTATGTGCACAGCAGTGCCCTTGCTGTTGAGAGCTGACAGGAAAATGCTTCCTATTCAGTGGGTGTTTCTGAAGTTTCTGTGGTGTTTTTCTCTCCTCTGTCCCCCATCCCACCTTGCTTGTTGCTGGTTTCTCTTGCTAGCACAGATCCAACTTTGCTATTCCTTTGTTTAGAAAACCATGAGGTTCCCCGCTGTGTAAATGCAAGGCTGGGTGTGTGTGTTAACCACACACGCAGGGCCCCTCACTGTCTGGTACTGTCCTGCCATCTCAGCCTTCTCTGCCACCGCCCCTAGCTCTGAGTGCTGGTCCTGGAATTTCGGGCACTCCTACCTCGGTGCTTTTTCTTGACCTGCTTCCTGTGACTGGAATGGGATGCCCTTCCTCTCTGCCTGCTAAGAACTACCCATCATCAAGGTGCAGTACAGGTGTCCTTGCTTCCAGAAAGCTTTGCCTGGTCCATGTTAGTTAGGATTATTCTTCTAATTTTAGCTCATACCATTGTTGAATAGGAACATTTATTCTCCCACAGAATGGCAATTGATAACTTTTGGGAAGAGAAGACAGAGTCACGTTTAATATATTTTCCCATGAAGAAGTCTAGGAAACATTCTAAGGACCCTTTTTAAGCATTTATAATCCTGTTGTATTTGGGATTTATTTCTGCTTAAAAATGTGTTTGTCATAGAGAGACCTTGTTTCTGCAAAAAATAACAAAAATTAACCGGGCATGGTGGTGCGCGCCTATAGTCCCAGCTACTTGGGAGACTGAGGTGGAAAGATAACTTAAGCCTGGGAGGTCGCTGTGAGCCATGATCATGCCACTGCTCTCCAGCCTGGGCAGCAGAGGGAGGCTGAAGTTGGTGGCTGGCTTACCAAAGAAGCGTATATTTAGTTTAGATGATCTGGCCTGGAAGCAAGAAAAGTAAGTTATATTTATTGTCTGATGAGTGTCTCCAGTTTATATAAATCTTTGAATGAAAGAAACAGACCAAGTGATTGGCATTCCAGTGGCAATCAGGAGCAGATGGTTGAGGTCTGTTTAGAGAAGCTGGCGTGTTGCTGTCTGCCCCGTTTCCCTCATCACTTTGTCTGCAAACTCTCTCCTGCCAGTGGCGTGGAGTAGGCCGGAACTTCTTTGCTAAAGGGCTGGCCTGTCCTGCCTCCTCTGCCTGCACACCTGGGGCAGCGCCTAGAAGTCCACCCCCTGGCTGCTTAAGGGAGTCTGCCTGTTTTGACTTTCTAATCAGATATTAAAAGCAAGGCAATAAGAGTTATGTGGTAGTTGATCTTTCTAGGTGTTTTTGTCGATCTCTGAGATACGGAAAAAGCAGTTGTTGTCTCTCTGTTTCTTTATGATCAGAAGTAAAGAAAATACACACCAAACGATGCTGACTTAATAGCTTTGTTTGTTTGTTTGTTTTTTGAGTCAGAGTCTCATTGTCTCCCATGCTGGAGCACAGTGGCCTCAGCCTCCAAGTAGTAGGAACCTTAGGCACATACCACACCTGGCTAATTTTTTGATTTATTGTAGAGACGAGGTCTTGCCAAGTTGCCTAGGCTGGTCTTGAAACCCTGGGCTCAGGCAATCCTCTTACCTTGGCCTCCCAAAGTGCTGGAGTTATAGGCGTGAGTCACCATGCCTGGCATCAGCTTTGTTAATAGAGAGGTTTTGGGAGATCTTATTAGGAGACAGATTCGTTCCTTGCAAATTGTTCCCTTGCAAGTCTTCATGGAGGTTGGTGGCTCAATTTAAATTCTCAACATCCTTTTAAACCTATCATTTCCATTCCAGTTCATAGTCTCGTCATTAAATTTTCTTACCCTAATGAATACATTTGTGATTTAGTATTTGTTGCAAGCTTTACTAGCCTTACAGTACATGCACACACACCATGCGTGTGCAATGTCAAGTGTGAAGTGGGCTTGTGGATCCATGTAACATGGAGCGTGAGTGAATGCATCATGACTCAGTTGGTCAGAGAGTTCTCGCAGCATGAATCATGAGTGAAGAGCTGTTTGCTTGTTCAGTGAATAATCTTAAGACATGAAATGCTACTTAATTGTTATGAATATTGTGTTGTAAGAAGGACTTTCTTGGGTATTCTTCTTTTGAGAATAGTGAGACCATATTATAAATTGTCCTTAGTAAAATAGTGACTAGCATTCTCTCTGTCTTCTTGCTTGTTTTAGTTATTTAAAAAACAGTTCTCAATGCAGTTTTCATTAAGTAAAGTATTTTGCAACTTCACTTCTTTTTATTCATTTATTTCTTTGTTGATTTTTTAAGCATGTAAATGACTACATGTTTACATTTTAATAGGTATGAAATTAACATTTTCAAATAATTGGTAAAATTTAGAATTTCATTATGAGCTCATGCTTGAGAAAAATCTTTAATTAAATATACAGTCGTCCCTCAGTCTCTGTGGTGCGTTGGTCCCAGGACCCCCTGAGGACACCCAAGTCTGCAAGTGTTCAAGTCCCTTCTGCAACAGGGTGTCGCGTAACCTATGCACATCCTCTGTGTGCCTCTAGTCATCTCCAGGTTACTTCAAGCCCTCGTGCCATGAAAATGCTGTGGAAACAGTTGTTCCACTCTATTCTTTAGAGAATATGACAGGGAAAAAAGTCTGTATGTGTTCAATAAAGACAAAGTCATGCTTTTTTCCCCCAAATATTTTCAGTCCACAGTTAGTTGAATCCACTGTGGGGAGCCAGGGGCATGGAGGCCTCTCATAATTTAATTTAATTAAGTTAATTTAGAATTAAGTTAAATTAATTCTAATCCCTCTCCTTCCCCATTTTACAAATAACCTGGACCTCATAGTGGATCACGGGAAGCCATTTGGTTGCCTGTTTGGTGGTTGTGTAATCTGAATGCACTTTGGAGCTATTGCTATGAATATCGACTCTAATTCCCTTTAGCAATGTCTTTTATTAAGGAAAGAAGCAGCACAGTGGAATTCTAAATAAAAGGAAAAGGGAGGATTCGATGCATGAGTAGCTGCTTCCTAGCTTTTCATCCCTTCTTAAGAAACTGCTTCCTGGGAGGGCGCTGTGGCTCGAGCCTATAATCCCAGGACTTTGAGAGGCCAAGGTGAGAGGATTGCCTGAGTCCAGGGGCTCGAGACCAGCCTGGGCAACTTGGTGAGACCTTGTCTCTATGATAAATTTTTAAAATAATTAACCGGGCATGGTAGCGTGCACCTATAGCTCTGGCTACTTGGAAGGCTGAGGCGGAAGGATCACCAGAGCCCAGCAGGTCGATGCTGGGGTGGTCGTGAGTGTGCCACTGCACTCCAGCCTGGGTGACAGAGTGAGACTCCAACTGAAAAAAAATAATAAAAAAAAGAAACTACTTCTCAGCAAGCAGTGGTGGTGCCTGTCTATAGTCCCAGCTACTTGAGAGGCTGCAGAGGGAAGACCAGGAGTTCAAGGCTGCAGTGTGCTATGATTGCAATGTGAATAGCCACTCTACTCTAGCCTGGGCAATATAGTGAGATCCCGTCTCTAAAACAAAACAAAACAAAACAACAACAACAAAAGATACTGCTTTCTTTCTTGGCCAAGGGAAGGGATAGAGAAATATCATTTTGTGTTTCTTACATGCCAAACTGGTTATTAATATGAAAACCTTGTTTACTCTGGGAAACTGTCAATATCCCCAAGCCTAGTTCTTTCTACCTTCCTTTCTCATTTTACTAACCTCTAACTGTACTAAGCTAACAAAGTAGCGGGTGACCTCAGTAATTTAGAGGCGGGTTTATGTTATGGCTGAGATACTTATAAGGTTGTTATGTGGGAGAGGACCTGGGCTGTGTTGCACATGGTAGCTGAGGGAGAGGCAGGGCGAATGGGTAGGGATGGAGATTGCCCCACATGTGGGATGGCTTTCTCATAGGACTGCTCAGGGGCAGGGCTCACAGATTATGGCCTTTCTGGGAAGGCTGTTGTGTTGGGCCAGCTGCCTGAGGGTTGTTTATAACATGGAGATTCCAGGACTTTATGATTGTGTGGCTATTAATTTATCAATAGATGTGTGTGTGTTTGTATATATACACATACATACACACATATATATATGTCCTCACTTTACCTTTTTTTCTTTTTCTTTTCTTTCTTTCTTTCTTTTTTTTTTATTTGGAGTCTCACTCTGTCTCCTAGGCTGGAGTGCAGTGGCACAATCATGGCTCACTACATCCTCCTGTATCAGTTTCCTGAGTAGCTAGTACTACAGGCGCATGCCACGACACCAGGCTAGTTTTTCTATTTTTTGTAGAGACAGGGTCTTGCTATGTTACCCAAGCTGATCTTGACCTCCTGACCTCAAACAATTCTTCTGCCTCAGCCTCCAAAATGCTGGGATGACAGTCGTGGGCCACCGTGGTCAGCCCCTTATTTGTCTCTCTTGCTGTTGTCTCATGGGTTTTGGTTTACACCGAATGTGTTGTAGTTTCTATGGGTTATGCCTGGGCATGGATTCACGTTCGTCTATTCCATTTAAGCTTCATGTGCCTCTTCCATCAACTAATTCGTGGATGTAATTCTGGAAAAGGTCTCCGTCTTTCTCACTGAAGATCCTGTCTTTCTTCTCTCTCCTTTTCCTTCTGGCCCTGAAGTTAGATCATTCCAGAGCGTCTTCTGTGTCCTTCTCTCTGAACTGCTCTTTGTATTCCCCATCAATCTGTTTCTCATTTGCTCTTTAACAGTATCTGCGCTGCTGCCTAACTAGTATATTGCATTGTTTATGCCCATTCCTAGGAGTACTGTTTTATTTTATTATTATTATTATTTTGAGTTGGAATCTCACTCTGTTGTCCAGGCTGGAATGCAGTGGCACGCTCACGGCCATCTCATTGTCAACCTCCTGGGCTCTGGTGATCCTTCCATCTCAGCCTTCCAAGCAGCCGGAACTATAGGTGTGCACTACCATGCCCAGCTAATTTTCTATTTATTGTAGAGACGATGTCTCACCAAGTTGCCCGGGCTTGTCTCGAACCTGCAGGCTCAGGCAATCCACTTGCCTCAGCCTCCCGAAGTGCTGGGATTACAGGCGGAGCCACCGAGCCCGGCCATTGGTTTTTAGAGACAGGGTCTCACTCTGTCACCCAGGCAGGAGTGCAGTGGAGCAATCAGCTCACATAATAGTACTTCAAATAATAACAATTAAAAAACTGCAGTCTGAATGTCTGTCAACAGTAGATTGAAAAATACACATGCTCGATCGTGGATAGGAGGCATGGTAGCAATATGCAGATTGCACTCTGCAAGCGACAGTTGAGATGCTCCTTGGAAACATGACGTTGGGCAGGACCATGCCAAACACACGATCTGTTGCTTAGGACTCTGCAGATGGTGGTTGAATTGTAAAGACCACAAAGGGTCATGAACCAAATTCAGCCGAGAAATAACCTTGGGGGGGAAAGGAGGCAGATGGCCAGGCTGGGTCCCCAGAAGATGCGATAGGCAGTGGTATGTTCTTTATCTTAAACTGGGTGGTGCCACACAGATGTTCG
This sequence comes from Tarsius wallacei, assembly GCA_963574415.1. Lineage (NCBI taxonomy): Eukaryota > Metazoa > Chordata > Mammalia > Primates > Tarsiidae > Tarsius > Tarsius wallacei. Next base: position 25,196 of record CAUYQG010031320.1, on the reverse strand, counting down.
CTGTGTCTTTCTTTTTACTACATACATGTTTTCTAAATGTCTTTCCTATCTACTGAATATTAATTTAAAACATTTTCGGCCAGGCGCGGTGGCTCACGCCTGTGATCCCAGCACTTTGGGAGGCAGAGGCAAAAGGATTGCCTGAGCCCACGGGTTCAAGACCAGCCTGGGCAACATGGCGAGACCTTGTCTCTACAATAAATCAAAAAATTAGCTGGGCATGGTGGCTCATGTCTGTAGTTCTGGCTACTTCGAAGGCTGAGGCAGAAGGATCGCCTGAGCCCAGCAGGTCAAGACTGCGGTGGCTGTGAGCATGCCACTGCACTACAGCCTGGGCGACTGATTGAGATGCTTACTCAAAAACTAAAAACAACAACAAAAAAAAACATTTTAAAGACCTTAAAGAGCTGACATAGAATATACTTCAAAAGCAAATGAGCCGGGCTCGGTGGCTCTGCCTGTAATCCCGCACCTTGGGAAGCTGAGGTGAGTGGATTGCCTGAGCCCGTGTGTTCGAGACCCACCTGGGCAAGTGAGACCTCATCTCTACAATAAATCAAAAAACCAGCCGGGCGTGGTAGCGTGCGCCTGTAGTTCCAGCTACTCGGAAGGCTGAGGCGGAAGGATCTCCGGAGCCCAGCAGGTTGAGGCTGCGGTGGCCGGGAGCGGCCACTGCACTCCAGTCTGGGCGACAGAGTGAGATTCCAACTCAAAAAAAAAAAAAAAAAAGCAAATGAATACAATATAACCTAATTATCAGTGTGATACCTTCTTTGCAGAAATACATTTACAGAGTTTCGAATTGACTGTTCAAATCATTACTGAATTTTCACTTGGTTTGCTAATGGCAGTTTTTAAAAGTTTGAAGTATCAATTTTGCTTTTAGATACTAATATGATACATACCATTCTATTATTGTTCATAGTAGAAAATACTACGCTAAATTCTTGCATTTCAAACCAATTTTAAAAATTAAACAAAATGCAGTTCTCAACTCTCATGCATTCACATCCTGCATTAGAAGCTCCGTGACGGTTAAGTCTCTGCATCTCCTGTAGTGATTGACATGACTGTGTCCGGAGTTAGCCGGTGATTATGTGCGGCGCAGGGTTACTGCAGGTTATTCTTTGAAACGGGACTTCAAGCCAAGCATCTTGTGTTCCTTTTGCAGAAATGTTGCTGAACTGCTGCTGAAAGGGCCGAGATGCCAGGATTTGGGACACATTTTGAACCTCTAAGCTGTCTGACATTGACCTCCTTTCATTATTAATAAAGAAGAGCAGGCGCTTAGGGTGTATTAACAGCAACTCATTAATGTACTAACTGGACAATGTTCTGCAAACAGTTCTCCACTGTAAAGGAGCGGATGGGCACAGAGTAAAACCATTTCATATTCTACTCAGCTTATCATAGGACTCAATGGAGGACAATTTGATAAGCATGAGGGAAGACCAGTCTTTTCATGTTCGCTACAGGTAAGACTATTGCTTTCTCAGGGGGTGACTTTTGATATTTATTTTTAAATGCATTTAACTACAACCATTTTGGATTCCAATAGAAGGTATTCAAAATACAGAATACCAGCCACAGTTTAGGGCCTGGAGACAGTGTTTGCTTTCAGTGGTTGTAAGTTTCGGTGTCCTTTCTATGGGAAAATGGGAACACAGACCAATGATGTGCTACCGTTTGTTTATTAATGTTCTCTGGAAGAGTTTGTGAATAGTTGTGTTATACTTTATAACCTTTTATATAATGCAGATATAGAAATGAAATATATTTGCAAATCTCTGGGGCTAAAAAATGGATTTTTAAAAATGTGGTCATCTGAAGGACGTAACTTTTGCATTATGATTTATAAATGATGATCTTTTATAAATGAACTTTTTATTTTTTCAAGTATATTGTTTTGATTCCTCTCCCATTTTCTTTTCTGTATATTTTTAATTTTATTTTTAAAATTATATTTTATTAGAGATGAGTTCTCACTGTGTTGCCCAGGCTGGTCTTGAACTCCTGGGCTCAAGTATTCCTCCCTTCTCAGTCTTCTAAGTAGCTGAGATGACAGGCCGTGCCACTGCTCTCGGTTTTTTCTTTTTCTTATTTTTAAAGAAAATTTTAATTCACAACCAGTATAACTATTTTAAATATGTACGTAATCCATATTAATATAAATACAGGCTTAATAAAATTCGGGCTCTGATCAAAAGAAATTCATTTTCAAGTTTACCGTCGCTTGACATTTTATGTTGTTTTGCTGATTTAAAAAATAAGGCCACATCTTTACATGAAATGGTAGGTTGGGGATCCCTAGTGCGCTCTTGAAAGCAGGTCGGGCAAGGAAGGGCACACGCACTGGCTCAAGGCTCCTGCAGGGCTCAGAGCCCAGCCTCGGGCGCCAGATGGACCGTCACATTCCAGCTGGAAGGTGCAGGTTGAGGGACAGGTGTCCCTGCCTTTGCTCTGAACCCGCAAGTGTCTTTCAGGAGTACAGCACTCTCCTTTGGCAGTACCTTATGTACGACCTTGTGCACGTGTGTGGGGGGTTCCCCACTGATCCAGATCAGGATCCGAGTCAGACACCCACAGCTGGAAAGGGGTGAACTGGCCAGGAAGGGACAGCCTCAGTCCAGCTCAAGGCCACTGTGCTAGGCAGAACAAAGGCAAGGGGCGACCAGGGCTCCCTGAAATCTAGAAATCCGATCCAGGAACTCTGGCTCTTTGATGTGATATCTCTGAATTCTGAAATGTTGGCAGCTAATGCCTTTTTTTTAAAAAAGTGGGTTAAACATTCCAAGGCAAAGAAAAACAGAGGCATGTCAGGGAGACACAACTCTCCAAAAAGCCACTGAGGTGGTGGTAGGGGAGGGACAGCCCAGGGTTTTGAGAAAGCTCCTCTCCAGACATAATGCTCTCTCACTGTGGGAGGCCTGGGGTCAAACCCTTCTGCACCTTGGGGCCCAGAGGACCAAGTGCCAAGTCCCCATCCTGGACCCGCCCACCTCATTGCCCTCTGCGCCCTGACATTTCACCCTCGTTCCTGGACCCCACAGGTTCCTCTTCCTCCTAGACTGTACTCTGCCCCCAGGATGGCCCAGGATGCCATTACCTGTCCTCCTCCTGGTGCTGCCTGTTGTAAGCCGGTCTCCCATCCCACTCTCCTGGAGGGTCACCACGGACCCTCCTGTCACACCTCGATGGGCTGCTGAGCGTTACCCACAGACATCAAGCGCCCAGTGACCGTCCGCAAAAGCACACAGTCCACCCCCATTCACATGCAGACCTCAGCCACTATAAATGAGCTTTTTAAAAGAAATGGGTCTGAAACAAAGTTGAAATGGGTAGGCGCTTTCCAAACATGATAAACCAGCAGCCAGTTTAGTGATAAACTATTAATGACATTTTGGATACAGTTAAGAACAAAGCAAGCATATCCGCACTACAGTGATTATATAACATTTATTCTGGAAGTTCTGGTCATTGCACTAAACCATAAAACAAACCTAAATATTATGATCATTCAGTAAGGTGACTAGAGAATCGATTCTTGTCAAAACTGTTACACGTTAATTATTAGATGACCATCCAAATTTTATAACAATGAATAGGATTCAGAATCTCTCAATGAGGGTATTTTCTACCATATTTTAGCTGTCTTAACATTTAGGAAACAGGAGATTTATGGAGTAAATGTGGAGTGGGTGGCTCACGTTAGGAAGGTTGCTGCCAATTCAGGTGAGATAGGTAAGATGAGGACATTTCTATTACAAATAAAAGTTTCAAATGAAAGAAAATGGAAGCCACTCAGCATAGTTAGAATGAGCTTTTACTACCAAGGGTGCCAAAAAAATGTATACACATTTTAAGAAAGGAAAAAAACTGTATTACAATATTCAATAAGATGAGTCCAAGTCACATATGACTTCTGCAATTCAAGGGATGCTCAAAGTGGTTACCATTGGCATCCAGACACTTCTGATGACAGTGAACTAAAAGTAATACATAAATAAAGTCTCTGAAAATGTGTCTACATTTTTTGGGCACCCCCAGTACATCTAATGCCTCATGCTACCTTTATACTCATGCTTCCAGAAACTCGGGTGTTACCTTGGGAACTCTCCTCCCTTCTCACTCTGCGCCCAGTGTGAGGTATGGCCGGTTCCATCTCCTGAGTGTTCTCTGATCCATCCACTCACCTTGTCCTCCTTGGTACAGTTCAGATCCCAGGGTCTCCCTCCACTCTCCATTCTTATCCTCTTGGAATCCATCTTTTTAATTTGCTCGATCTAAAAGCACAGAACTGACCATGCAGCCTCTCTGCCTAACACTGATGGGGGCTTGTCACCAGCAGGGCAGAACCGTGAGCTGCGGGCACTAGGTCATTCACGATCTGGCTTCTGCCTTGTCCTTGGACCTCACCCCCTGCCATCATCCTCCACTTTGCCCTTTGAGCTCTGGCTCCCGGTATGTGTCATGCTGCTTTATGCCTCAGTGCCTTTGCTCAGCTGCACCCTGTGAATTCCCTTCCCACTCTCTTTGTTTAGCTAATTCTAGTCAATGTGGATGATTTAGCTCAGAGGTGATCTCCTGGAAACCATTTCTAAACTTCATGGTTTGGCTCCATGCCCTCCCTGTGTTCAGATCACATCCGTGACTGTCTCAGCAACACTATATTAAAATTCAACGGACCTGTGTTTGTGGATGTCTCTTCCTTCTCGCCTGTCCCCATGACCATTAGCTCCTGGGGCAACCACAGTGCTTAGCATGTTGTCTGGCACATACTCTTGTGTCTACGGAGCGTCATTGGACATAGCCATCACATGAAACTATGGAGATGTTTCTCTGTCTTGCTGAACATTCCAAAGAGTGGTGGGCCTAACACCATAAGAGTTGAGGACAAGGGGGCTTGGGTTGTCCCTCTGCCTCTAGGAAGACCTTACAATGGTTCTTTTTCCATGATGCAGCACAGGGCAAATGTGGTTCCATATTGCTGTAGGACTTCACCTAGGGAAACTTAAAGTCTGTGACTGTCTTTAGTTAGACTATCCCAAAACATCCCTGGCTTTCTCGGTGCCGTCACATCGGCCTTCTGTGTATTGACTGGGTTGGCATGTCATGGGGGCCATGGGTCGAACCTTTGGTGTTAGGTTACAGCCTGGTATAAACTACTCCTCTACTGTAGTGAATGTTTAGCACGGCATGTCTATTATAAATAAAAGTTTCAAATAAAATAAAATGGAAGCCACTCAGCATAGTTAGAATGAGCTTTTACTACCAAGGGTGCTAAAAAAATGTGTACACATTTTAAGAAAGGAAAAAACTGTATTACAATCGTAATACTCAATAAGATGAGTACAAGTCACATATGACTTCTGCAATTGCAAGGGATGCTCAAAGTGGTTAGCATTGGCATCCAGACACTTCTGATGACAGTGAACTAAAAGTAATACGTAAATAAAGTCTCTGAAAATGTGTCTACATTTTTTGGGCACCCCCAGTACATCTAATGCCCTCATGCTACCTTTAGACTCATGCTTCCAGAAACTCGGGTGTTACCTTGGGAACTCTCCTCCCTTCTCACTCTGCGCCCAGTGTGAGGTATGGCCGGTTCATCCATCTGGGTCGCTGATCATGGAGGCCCCATCCTTCCTGGAGGAGTGTCTGTGGCACAATACATTTGTGATTTTGTAGTGGAATGTTTCTTTCGACACTAAGGCACCTCCCGAAGGACATCAGAATGCTTTAGGAAATATTTTGCACCGATTTCAGAAGGTGGAGACTGATAGCAAAATGGGGTTTGTTTCTAAGCTTTTAAAAACTTACATGATTGATTTTAAGGAATTGCCATTCTTTTTTTTAGGTATGATAATGGGAATGTATATTTTTGAAAAATCATGCTTTCTGGAATGTATTTTAGAATAATCTGAGGTTGGGAGTGAGGGTGGGTGTAGAGATGAAGCATGTTGATACTGACATGTCATGTATGGGTGGTTACTAAAGCTGATGGGGATACATCGGGTTCACACACTCACTTCTGTAGCTTTGTGTTTCTTTGGGGAATGTTCTTCTCCATACTTGTCACTATAAATAATAAACACTTCAATTCTTTCATATTGTAAAAGTTAGACTGTTGCACACAGGCTGTAAAGGAGTACAGCTTTGGTGCCGAATTCTTAGATTCTGCTAGATCAGTGTGGTTGTTAGTCATATGCTTTTCTGGAGGATAGCTGGAGGCGCCATGGGTTGTGGAAGGAGACTGGGTTTGGAGACAGAGACGGTGTCATGTTTCAGCTCTGCCATCACACGACCTGAAGCAGGTTCCTTCTTCACCCACGTGTCCGTTTCCCCTTCTGTATTCATACCTATCTCAGAGGGTTATTTTGAGATTTAAATTTGATAAAGGTTCAAATCACTTTTTTTTTCTTTTGAGTTAGAGTCTCACCCTGTCGCCCAGGCTAGAGTGCAGGGGCACGCTCACGGCCACCCCAGCGTTAACCTACTGGGCTCAGGCGGTCCTTCCACCTCAGTCTTCCAAATAGCCAGAACTACAGGCGTGTGCCACTATGCCCAGCTTATTTTTTATTTATTGTAGAGACGAGTCTCACCAAGTTGCCCAGGCTGGTCTCAAACCCGTGGGCTCAGGCAATCCACTCGCCTCAGCCTCCCAAAGTGCTGGGATTATAGGCTGAGCCACCGAGCCCACCCTCAAATCATTTTTAAAGCTAGTCACCATATACAGTTTCTCAAGATAATTCTGTTCTACTTTTCCTTTAACAAAATAAACTAGAACAGCTAGATATATGTGATAAATTGAATGGATGATTTTTTTTCTTTTTTTTGAGATGAGGTCTTGGTATGTTGCCCAAGCTGGTCTCAAGCCATCCTCTCACCTCAGCCTCCCAAAGTGCTGGGATTACAGAGTGAGCCACCATGCCCAACTGGAAGTTGTTTACTAAGGCTAGGGACTGGTGATGGCAGGGGTCCATGCCTAATGAGAGAACACGAAAGGTGCAGCCAGGGCTTGTGAAGGGACTTCCACAGGCACAGAAGGCAGAAGGCATGGTGGTGGCCACGGGGAGCACTCTTGCCTTGGCCCTGACGTTCTGGACCCCATCATTTATTCTTAAATAGTGTGTGAGCCCATTGGACGCAGTGGCTTACGCCTGTAATCCTGCACTTTGGGAGGCAGAGGCCAGTGGATTGCCTGAGTCCAGGGATTCGAAACCAGCCTGGGCAACTTGGTGAGACCTTGTCTCTACAATAAATCAAAAAATTAGCTAGGTGTGGTGGTGCACACTTGTGATTCCAGCTACTCAGAAGGCTGAAGTGGAAAGATCACCTGAGCCCAACAGGTCAAGGCTGCGGTGGCTGTGAGCATGCCACTGCCCTCTAGCCTGGGCGACAGAGCGAGACTCTGACTCAAAAAAAAAAAAAAAAAAATCACACGTGAATCCTCTGAAGGGAAAGTCAGAGTTGGACATAAGCAGTGTTAACAAATCATTAGAATGATGGAGCCGCAAGGTGTTCATCCTTTTTCGCGGTCACTGATGTCCTGTGGACACAAAAAACCAGAATTGAGGCAGAGAGGATAGGAGTTAAGTTCAAAATCTAGGGTGGAAGAAAAGTAAAAGTAATAATAAAAATCATTTTTTTAATGTAAAGGAAACTGAAAGGACATGAATTTGTGCTGGAAATACGGAAATTACAGCTAGAATGCTCACTTTATTGTCAGCCAAAGTGAGATCATTCAGTTAAGGATAGTAGTGTTGTGTTTATTTACAGATGTTAGAAAGACACTTTCTTTGATTGTGCATATATCTAGGTAGACAGGCTATTAGGCAGAATAAAGAAACTTTGCATTTTGTGGAGAGGCATTTTCCTGGTTCGTCTTTGACATCTGGGTATGTTCTTTGTTTTCAACCCAACTGGTAAACAAGTGAAGTAATTCTATTCTCTCACAGAGGCAGAGAGGATATGAAATTACTTTCTCTGTTACTATTTAATGATCTTCTAAAAAATGTATAAACCAACCTGTCCTGTTTTACAATTACATATATTTGATTGAGATATTGGCGATTTTGCCAGAATATTGACTTTTTCTACCAAAATATGTCAGAGCCATAATATATCTCAGAATTAATAAATTAGAGAGTTTTGGACTTTATTTCAGGCATGAATTACTGAGATCACTTTTCTAAAGGAGTTTCTCCTATGGGGCATTCTCACTTCATGAGTTTCAAGGACAGCCATATAACCAGTAGGGTTCCAGTCTGCTGTAATTATTTCTAATGACAATGATATAAAAGGCCCTTTTATGAATATGTCACATTTATGACACCATCCAGCCTACAGCTGAGTTTTGCTGGATGCCACTCATTTGGATTGATGGTTCTAACATAATGTTGTGTACGTTTAAGTCCAGAAAGTCAATCATTGTGGCAAAGATTTTATTGAAGAAGACACTTCTCTGCAGATATAGGCAGACCCTTATCAGCTTCCTAGTTTTCAGTGTTGTGCACAGAGGAGCCAGTTCTGCCTTGTCCCTGGTTTCCCTGCCAGCAGCCCACTTATCCTCATCGATGGTGCTGCCTTCTGTGACTGTTTCCCTCCCCTCCCCTCAGAGGACTCACATGCTGTCATTAGGATTCCCTTGGGTGGAGGCGTGTCACTTTTTTAACCAATACTCTGTTGATGGACATTTAATTTGCCTGTGGTTTTTTGCTGCTGTGAATATTCTTTCATATCTATCTTCTTGTATTTGTGTACGTATAGTCATAAGATCAATTCCTAGCAGCGAAAATGCTTAATGTATAAATTTTTATATAATTAGAATGCTTACATAAAAAAATTTTAAATAGGGAAAGTATATTTTATATATAAAAATATATTTCCACAGGCAACCCCTTTGGGGCCCCTCCCACTGTGGGAGCTTTTCTGTCCTCTCAATAAATCCTGCTTTCTCACTTAAAAAATAAAATAAAAATAAATAAATAAAATATACCAGTTTTTTCCTAGAATAACTCTTAGAAGTTCATTGTTTTCAGTTTTTTGACGAATAAAGACAACTAGTTCAGGTACCTCATCTAGCAAAAAAAATGCTTTAATAAAATGAAATTTTTACACATTAATCTTTTGCTGTCTTATTTCTCTTTGCACACAGAATATGACAATAACCTCACAAAATCTTAAACAGAAATGCTCTTAGTTTTTTCTTTTATGAGATATCTCCTTTTCAAAGTATAGTTCTAAAGGGTAATTTTCATTTGTGAAAAACAAAATAGGCTTTATTGTGAAATGGTATATCAAGAATATGAAGTCAGAAGTTTAAGGTTCTAATGTAACTGATTTGCCTTCCATGTACTTGACCCTCCGTGTCTCATTGGCTTGGGCTTGTGGTGAAGCAAAATGTTCAGGAGAGGTTTACTTGGATTACCTTGCAAAGACCCCTAAAGTAAAAGGAAGGTCACAGTCTACCTGTGAGCAAGCAGTAGCCATTGGCTAAATCACTCAAATGTTAAAAAAAAAAAAAAAAAAGATACCTGGATATAAAACTTGAGAATTGCCTGTTAGCACTGACTACATCAACCTGCTTGTTCTGAACTGGAAGCGTCCCTTCAGCCTTTGCAGCTGGCTCTGTTCTTCTTAGTCCAGACTTTTCTTTTGGCTTAATCAGATTTATTTTCCCTTTACAATCCTATTTTAATGTATGGCTCTAAGGAAACTTGAAACTGTATAGACCAAAAGACACGATGGAAAAAACATGGCCGGGTGCAGTGGCTCAAGCCTATAATCCCAGCACTTTGGGAGGCCGAGGTGAAAGGATTGCCTGAGCCGATGGGCTCAAGACCAGCCTGGGCAACCGTGTCTCTACAATTAAAACAAAAAAACAAAAAACATTAACCCGGCGTGGTAATGTGCGCCTGTATTTCCAGCTACTTGGAAGGCTGAGGTGGAAGGATCGCCTGAGCCCGGCAGGTCGAGACTGTGGTGGCCGTGAGCGTGCCACTACGCTCCAGCCTGGGCGACAAGATGAGACTTTAAAAAAAGAAAAAAAGAAACATGCTAATTGACCTGCTACTAGATATACAAAGTATAATCCTGTTTGAATGACGTTAGGGTAAGTGGTGGTTTAATTTGCGGTTCCTATAAAAGCAGTGGTTCTCAATCCCAGCTTGTACATTGGAATTACCCCGGGGGTTTTAAGAAAATGCAGATGGCCAGAGCTCACCCCGGAGAGTGTGGCTCGGCATTGGCAGTTTTAGAAAGTGCTTGCTGTGTGTTTTGTTGCTGTATGCCAGCACTCAGGACACTGCTCTGTTAGCGTGGCTCAGACTGATTCTAGTAACTTAGGACTGATCCCAAAATTCAAATGTTTGATGAGCTAAGGTAGAGTTTTCCAAAGGGTGATATGTATACCACTGGTGGTACATGAGGTCATTTTACATTGTAATAAGTACATATTTGTTTAATATGTATCAGAGTATCATATCAAAGTCACAGTTTTATGGATACTGATTTGTGTGAAGCTAGATATTTTCTTTTTCTTTGAGTTGGAGTCTCACTCCATCGCCCAGGCTGGAGTGCAGTGGCACGCTCACGGCCACCCCAGCATTAACCTGCTGAGCTCTGGCAATCCTTCCGCCTCAGCCTTCCAAGTAGCCGGATCTACAGGCACATGCTACCATGTCCAGCTAATTTTTTATTTGTTGTAGAGACGCAGTCTCGCCAAGTTGCCTGGGCTGGTCTCGAACCCGCAGGCTCAGGCAGTCCACTCGCCTTGGCCTCCCAAAGTGCTGGGGTTACAGGCTGAGCCACTGAGCCTAGCCAGATTTTTTCTTTAATGAGAAGTTAAAGATGGTGGTCAATTTAAAGGAAATCTGCCGAATTCTAGAAAGACATCAAGTGACTGGTTAGTACATAGACATGGTAGAAACCACGAAGATGCTGAAAATACACAGGACAGCTTGGTGAGGGCACTCCTGAAGCCGAGGGTTGGCTTCGGATTTGAACCCCAAGCATCAGTTTTGTTGTGTTCTCCCAGATAGATTCACACTGACTTAATTCTTCTGGCTTTTTCAATTCAGGGCAGACTTTGGGAATCAGAATTTTCTGCAGATCTTTGAATCATTGCTTTCTAACTTACAGTTTCTTGACACTTAGTTCTCTTGTGGAAATGTGCCTATAGAACAAGATATTTTGCTCCTCTAATTTTCTAGGGTATAGCAGGTCATGGGTAGAGAGAGGGAGACAGACATAGGAGAGAGAGAGAATTAGAATGAAACAGATCAAGAAAGGTAGGTGGGTGGATGGATGGTGGGATGGTACACATTTCCAAGATTGTCAAGTGCTCTTGCTCCTCCCACCTACATAAAGAGGTCAGCGAAGTCGACATTTTGAAATTCGAGGCCGGGTATTCTAAAGTGTGTCACATATTTGTAACAGCCTTCTGGATAGAGAACAGTATTGATAGTGACAGGCCCTCACGTTCCCAGGAGCTGCTTATTCTCCCCTAAGTCTCAGGAAGTCCATAAGTCTGCCACAACTTAGAATAACTTGGGAAATGCTGCTTGAAGTTCTTTCCCTACCAAAGTGGGTTGCCCTGGATTGTTCAGTTAAAATGAGCTCCATGTAAAGATATCTCTCCTATATAACAGACCTCTAAGGAAGCTCAGAGAAATTTGAATAGGCCCCTTGCCTCTTGCTACAAATAACTGTCTGCTGTTGTATCAAGAATGTATCTATCCTTCAATTAGAGGCAGCTGTCTTGAGCAAGAGTGGCCACATAGTCTGCATTTAAATTGTGTTACTGGGAGTTAAGAACGTCTTACCCCGTTGTAGTGTCACACTGCAAATGTCTGTCTTGTATAATTTGTAGGATGGAAGCTTCCTGCCTCGAACTGGCCTTGGAAGGGGAGCGTCTGTGTAAATCGGGAGACTGTCGTGCTGGCGTGTCGTTCTTTGAAGCCGCAGTTCAGGTTGGGACTGAAGACTTGAAAACGCTCAGTGCTATTTACAGCCAGCTGGGCAACGCTTACTTCTATTTGCACGATTATGCCAAAGCATTAGAATACCACCATCATGATTTAACTCTTGCAAGGTAATTCACTGAGCTTTTTAAGACTTCCTCCCCAAACTAGCCGTTACTTTAAAAAGGTATTTGTATTCAATTAAAACTAGCTTAATACATTTAATGAGTTCTAGTTCAATGGCATCACTTTTTAAAACGGATCTGAACACAGTTTAATGAATGAATAGCAGTCAAATGACCCCAGAGTTTAATTAAGTGAATGGAAACTAATTAAATTTAAATACAGAAATGTAAGTTGTCAATTTTTACTTACAGTAGGTTTCAAGGCTAGTGGAGCTTTCTTACCTTAAGCATGTCAGTGTGTCCCCTGGGAAAACTGTTCTCTGGCTGCTTTATATTTCAACACCATTTGATTTTTTCTTTCAGGACTATTGGAGACCAGTTGGGGGAAGCCAAAGCCAGTGGTAACCTGGGAAACACCTTAAAAGTTCTTGGGAATTTTGACGAAGCAGTAGTTTGTTGTCAGCGACACCTGGATATTTCCAGAGAGCTCAGTGACAAGGTAGTATGGAGACGTCAGATGGTAGGCCAGCTGTTTTCATTGAACTGCTTTGTATTTTAATATTATTTAATTATCCTGTAATTAACCTAAAAGTTAATACCAAAAAAGAAGCCAAGCGTGGTGGCTCACACCTGTAATCTCAGCACTCTGGAAGGCTGAGGCAGAAGGATCCCTTGAGCCCAGGCAAGATAGTGAGACTTTATCGCTACAAAAAAATGTGCCTGTAGTGCCAGCAACACAGGAGGCTGAGATGCGAGGATTGCCTGAGCCCAGGAGGTCGAGGCTGCAGTGAACTGTGATTGTGCCTCTGCACACCAGCTTGGGTGACAGAGTGAGGCCCTGACTCAAAAACAAAACAAAAAACCAAAAAGGAAAATATTCATAGACAAAGACAGTAAAAGAGAAAACATAATAAAAATTTTAGACAGAGAAAAAGACAGAAAGAGTGAGAGGTCCTTCTTTCAAAAGTACTCATCTGTTTGGTTCCGTACAGATGGCCAATGTAAACACTTCTTTCCCTTGACTAGACTATTAAGGCTATTACAAATATGTGATACACTTTAGAATACCCGGCCTTGAATTTCAAAATGTCGACTTCACTGACCTCTTTATCTAGGTGGGAGAAGCAAGAGCACTTTACAATCTTGGAAATGTGTACCATGCCAAAGGGAAAAGTTTTGGCTGCCCGGGTCCCCAGGATGTGGGGGAATTTCCAGAAGAAGTGCGGGATGCTCTGCAGGCGGCCGTGGATTTTTACGAGTGAGTAGGGGCCACGTGCTCTGGGCTTGCCTGAGCCGCACTGGTCTACTGTTGTTCTTTAGTCAGCAGTGAGTTTCAAAGTTGGGCAAACGTTTTGAAATTACTGGCTTAGCAAAATAAGCCAGCAGTTCAGTTGCTTGTTCAGTTGTCATGTGTTAGTGATCTGCAGCTCTCATTTAAACTGCAGACCAGTGCCACTTAGTGGCAGAACCAAAAAATAGCAATGGTCCGTCTAAGTTACTTAGAGTCAATGTAGTCTTTTACCAAGAGAATTTGGTAGAACTTCTCAGCTGTGGGGGTTCCAAGACTAACTCTGTCCCTGACTCTGAGCAGAAACCTACCTGAACGGTTCAATAAAGTGTTGCCAGCTCTTTCTATAATTGCCCTCCATTGTGGATGTATCTTTAAAATACTGCATTATATGGATGGCTCCAAGCGTCTTTACACTTTTTTTCAGATTAAAAAGAACTGGAGATTAAAAAGAGCCAAGTGCAGTGGCTCACACCTGTAATCCCAGCACTTTGGGAGGCCAAGGCAGGAGGATTGCTTGAGCTCAGGAGTTCAAGACCAGCCTGGGCACATAGTGAGACCTTGTCTCTACAAAAAAATAATAAAAAATTAGCCAGGCATAGTGGTGCATGTCTGTAGTCCCAGCTACTCAGGAGGCTGAGGCAGGAGGATCGCCTGAACCCAGATCAAGGCTGCAGTGAGCTGTGATCATGCCACTGCACTCCACCCTGGGCAACAGAGTGACTCAAAAAAAAAAAAAAAAAAAAGAATTAGATCTGCAGATCAAATAAATAAATAATTTTTTCCAGACATACCTTTTCATTCCTTTTTGTTATCATTCAGGGAAAACCTGTCACTAGTGACTGCTTTGGGTGACCGAGCAGCTCAAGGACGTGCCTTCGGAAATCTTGGAAACACACATTACCTGCTGGGCAACTTCCGGGATGCAGTCATCGCTCATGAGCAGGTGCGGTGAGGGGCCCGTCCCCAGACAGTTCCCTCCAATCAGTCTCCAGTTGTACTGTAGCTGCATCTCATTTAAATTCTCTGTTTCAGCGTCTCCTGATTGCAAAAGAATTTGGAGATAAAGCAGCCGAGAGAAGAGCCTACAGCAACCTTGGCAACGCATATATATTTCTTGGCGAATTTGAAACTGCCTCTGAATACTACAAGTCAGTGTCCTGCCTCTGCAGATGACTGTGACGTGTATAGTTGTGAAACCCCTGTGCTTTGGGTTTAAAACCTTCCTGCTGCACACTAGCGGCAGGACCTTGGGCTTCCAAGCCTCAGTTTCCTCGCATGCAATGGAAGATGGCCGCATCTTGCTTTTTGGGCTGTTGTGAGGATGGAATGAGATAACATCTTAAACACTTAGCACAGTACCTGGCACACAGTGTCCAATCCATGTTATTGTACCTAAGACTTAGCAGCAGTATGACCCCCTTACATTATCAGCTTTTATCTTTAAAACTAATTGTTTTCCAACGAGACTCTAAGCTGTTGGTCTTTTAAACCTGTGTAGGATGTGTGGGGTGTATGTGCCTTATTTCACCCAATCACGGGCTAGAAAGAAGGTCAGAAGAAGGCCCCGTGGCCACAACACGGGCAGTCTCTATCAGCGATGCTAATTTTCCCCGCCGTCCTGCCCGC
The DNA here is from genome assembly GCA_963574415.1 of Tarsius wallacei. Taxonomy (NCBI): domain Eukaryota; kingdom Metazoa; phylum Chordata; class Mammalia; order Primates; family Tarsiidae; genus Tarsius; species Tarsius wallacei. The sequence goes on along the minus strand of CAUYQG010031320.1, from coordinate 10,191 downwards.
CCACCCTCCTGTGAGCAGTCCTCCCCCTCCTTCCCACCCTGACACCACGGAGGCCGAGGCCCCGCTCACTCCCCCGAGGAGGCAGCGAGCCCGGCTTTGTCTGTGGAGGGTCTCCTACCCTGTCAGCAAGTTCGAAACACAGATGACAGTGCGGCTTCCAGGCCTGGGCTGTGCCCTCTCGATTGGGACTTCCCTGGCAGTGAGGACTGAAGACGCCTGTGAACTTCAGGCAGAGGCCGGCTTGCCTGAACCAAAGACACAGCGATCGATTTGCATTTTATTGTTAAAGAATCTAGTATGTGGGGGGTGTATTCTGGATGGTCTCTCACCTTTAAAAAGGTGAGATTGTCTTTAGTTTAAAAACTTTTGCTTTAAACATCGACTGATAGTTTCAGTATTTGTCGGTTGGTTAGTCAGATATGAAATGTATTTTATCCAAATGTATCACTATGAGAGGATTATGTATTTAGTAATATAAATATATAAGATATATGAATATAAATAATATTATATTCTGCTGCCTTTAACTCTAGCTTAGAGCCTAACATCCTGTACTTTCTCCATAACTTTTCTACAAAATAAAATGTAAAATGTAAAAATATATATAAAAGTTTCTTATATTTTAGAGCCAGAGGATTTGGAAAAGTTGCAATTATTAAATGGCATACGTATATTAAATACTGAAAGGTTCTATCCTTAAGTGGGTGGTGGCTATTTGACAAGAAGCATAAGTCTGTAGTAATGAAACTTACTTTTTCTTTTTTTTTTTTTTTTTGAGTTAGAGTCTCACTCTGTCACCCAGGCTGGAATGCAGTGGCCCACTCACGGCCACCCGCAGCCTTGACCTGCTAGGTTCAGGTGATTCTTCCACATCAGCTTTCCAAGTAGTTTGAACTACAGGCGTGCACCACCATGCTCTGCTAATTTTTTTATTTATTGTAGAGATGAGGTCACACCAAGTTGCCCAGGCTGGTCTTGAACCCCTGGGCTCAGGCCATCCTCTCGCGTCCGCCTCCCAAAGTGCTGGGATTATAGGCATGAGCCACCACGCCCCTATGAAACTTACTTTGTCTTCCCCAATGAGCGGGCTAGAGCTCAAAGCTTTATATAGATTCCAGATTATTGGGGGGCCAGTTGCAGTGGTTCACGCCCACAATTTTGGGAGGCTGAGACAGGAGGATCACTTGAGCCCAGGAGTTTGAGACCAGCCTGGACAGAATATTAAAAAAAAAAAAAATTAGCCAAGTGTGGTGGTGTGCACATGTAGTCCCAGCTGTTTGGGAGGCTGAGGCAGGAGGCTCGATTGAGTTCAAGAGCTGGAGGCTGCAATGAGCTGTGATCGCACCATCACACTCCAGCCTGGGTGATAGAGACCTTATCTGTAAAAAAAAAAAAAATAGATAGATATTTGGAATGTTGGAACTGTTTTCAGGGCCACACAGGCAAGGTCAGGCTAGCATGATGTTGTAGATCTATATCCTTCAGGATACAAAGCAGCAGTTGGTAAACCTGTTTTAGTCATTGAATGTGGTTCCAGAGAGATTTCTGATCATTTTCAAACCAACCATCCCATCAAAGATGAATGGTGTGCCAGAAGGGTCGGGCCCCAGGATCTGAAGCCGGTTCTAAAAGTATTCACAAATGTCTGGGAGGACAGGCAGCATTAGAGTGAGTGCGTCACCTCCCAGGAGGATGGCTTTGAAAGTATTATTGTTAAATATGCAATTCCAGATTTGTTTGCTTAAAAAATTCTATCATCGGCTAGGCGCAGTGACCCGAGCCTGTAATCCCAGCACTTAGGGAGGCCAAGGCAAGAGGATTGCTTGAGCTCAGAGGTTCGAGACCCAGCCTGGGCAATTTGGCAAGACCTCATCTCTACAATAAATCAAGAAATGAGTCAGGCATGGTGGCGCGCGCCTGTGGTTCTAAGTACTTGGAAGGCTGAGGTGGAAGGATCGCATGAGCCCAGAAGGTCGAGGCTGCAGTGACTGTGAGCGTGCCACTGCACTCCAGCCTGGGCAATAGAGTGAGACTCCAACTCAAAAAAAAAAAAGATTCTATCACAATACCTTGTAGTCATTGCTCATACAATTATAAATGATATGAAGTGTTTATGCTATTTGGCAGAAGTGATGGGAAGGAGTCATTTAAGTTATTGGATCCCAACATGACTGTAGATTTAAAGCACTGATAATAATAAGATAGCTGCTACATTTATGTAGCATGCACTCTGCACAAGATGCCGTTCTGAGCACTTTAGATATCTACTGACCCATTCTCCGCATCAACCCTGTGAGGTATTTCCCTCATCTTTTTTTATTTTTTTGTTTTTTGAGTTGGAGTCTCATTCCATCGCCCAGACTGGAGTGCAGTGGCTGCTCCCGGCCACCGCAGCCTCGACCTGCCGGGCTCCGGCGATCCTTCCGCCTCAGCCTTCCAAGAAGCTGGAACTACAGGCGTGCGCTACCACGCCCGGCTAGTTTTTTGATTTATTGTAGAGATGAGGTCTCGCCAAGTTGCCCGGGCGGGTCTCGAACCCGCGGGCTCAGGCAATCCACTCACCTCAGCCTCCCAAAGCGCGGGATTACAGGCTGAGTCACCAAGCCCGGCTATTTCCCCCATCTTATATGTGAGGAAACTGGTGCGCAGAGCGGCTGAGTGACTTTACCCTGATCACATGGCTGGCAGTTGACAAACTGGGATTTGAATCCAAACTGTCCAGCCCTAGGATTCATGCTCTTAAGTCTACTCTTGCTTCTTGCAATTCCTCGTGTATTAGGTAGAATTTGGATAATGTTTAAATGCAATATTCAGTATTTTTCATGAATTGGTGACTAATGGCCCACACATAAGAATTTTACCCAGGTATTTCAGATTTTGACAATGTTAAGGCAACAGTATGATTGAAAACAGGTTATGTGGACAAAAGCCTCTTTAAGTTCTTGCTAATACAAAAGAGAAAGTTTTTTTGTTTTGTTTTGTTTTGTTGGTTTTTTGGGGGTTTTTTTGAGTTGGAGTCTCACTCTGTCACCCAGACTGGAGTACAGTGACCGCTCCTGGCCATTGCAACCTCGATCTGGGCTCCAGCGATCCTTCCACCTCAGCCTTCCAAGTAGCCAGAACTACAGGCAGACGCTAACACGCCCGGCTAATTGTTTTTTATTTATTGTAGGGATGAGGTCTCGCCAAGTTGCCCAGGTGGGTCTCGAACCCGCGGGCTCAGGCAATCCACTCACCTCAGCCTCCCAAAGCGCGGGATTACAGGCTGAGCCACCAAGCCTGCTGAGAAAGTTTTTTTAAATGTCAAAAATATTATGTTGGCTAGACACAGTGGCTCATCTTATAATCCCAGCACTTTGGGAGGTCAAAGTGGGAGAACTGTTTGAACCCAGGAGTTCAAGACCAGCCTAAGCAACATAGTGAGACCTTGTGTTTGCAAAAAATTATATATATATATATATATAAAAAGAATGAGCCGGGCATGGTGGTATGCGCTTGTAGTCCTAACTACTCAGGAGGCTGAGGTGGGATGATCTGAGCCCAGGAGGTCGAGGCTGCAATGAGCTGTGATGGTGCCACTGCACTCCAGCCTGGGTGAAAGAGTGAGACTATGAGTTTTTTTAAAAAGTCAGTTTTTAGAAGCACTTTATCTCATGTTCAATATTCCTTTACTGTGGTGAATGGGTAGGACTCTGAAATTTATTCCAAAACTCTGAATCTGCTTCTTGTGTTTCATGAAAATTCATGGAGAAAGTATGAGATGTTAGGCTCTAAGCTAGAGTTAAAAGCAGCAGAAAGGAAGAGTGGCAGTGTTGTTTTCTGATTATTGTAGCCCAAACTGAAACGTAAGAATTCCCTTCTTCTTGCAGGAAGACGCTACTCTTGGCTCGACAGCTTAAGGACCGGGCTGTGGAAGCACAGGCTTGCTATAGCCTGGGGAACACGCACACTCTGCTCCAGGACTATGAAAAGGCCATTGACTACCATCTGAAGCATTTGGCAATTGCTCAGGAGCTCAGCGACAGGTGAGTGTCCCCTCTCTTACCAGAGCTGAGGGTGAGATACAGGTGCGTGGTCGAATCCCTAGAATCCTCTGTTTCTTTTCCTTCCATTTTCTTCGCTTTTTAAAAGTTCCCTGCTAAGGAATTTCCTGTTCCAGTACTATCCTCTGTATATTGTTTGACGTTCAATGCTAGCCTGTGATAGAGGATTAGTCTGGTTCCGTATGCCCTTGAACCAAATCATTGACTGGATCACCAACTCAGCTACCTCTACAAAGGTCCCCCTGCCTGCATTAGTGAGGAAGCATGGTGAGTCAGAGAATGCCCAGTGTCAAGGGCAGTGCTGCCCAACTGCAGCTCATTGTTGGTGCAGGAACAAGGGTTCATGATGTCCAGTTCCTCTGTTTTTTCAAGAGGAGCTGGAAGTCCTGAGTTTCATATGAAATCTGACTTTTAAGTTTTGGGGGCCAATTCCATTGTTTTGTTTTACTATATGAAGAAACAGCATATCTTTGCCAGCCTTTAGTCCACAGTGTTTGCTTTAGAAGGCAGATTTTTACCTCGGTATGAGAAGGAACTTTTTGTTACAGTCACTGACCTTAAGAGGCAGTAGGTTCTTTCTCCCTGCTGTTCAGACGCAACTGAAAGATTGATTACCCAGTAGTGCTGTTACAGAAAGGACTAGAAGACCTATCCCTGAGATTTTATTATTTTATAATCCATTGCGTATTTCAAGAGGATGTTTGCCATGTTTTAGTACTTGACTCTGAGTTTAGTATTATCTGGGGATTCTAATATTGCTCTAGTATCATGACAGTATGTACCTTATATGAAAGACCAAGACAGTCCAAAGCGCTGTTTATATCTTTAGTTACTGCAAGGTGGCTTTTATTCTACACACGGACCTCTTTTCAGATAACTGCATATTAGCTTTGAATCACATTTTAGAATTGGTGAAGGAAGAGCATGTTGGAGCTTGGGAAATGCATACACAGCTCTAGGAAATCACGATCACGCGATGCATTTTGCTGAAAAGCACTTGGAAATTTCAAGAGAGGTATGGAACTGAAAACACTGCTATCTGTGCTGTCGTCATTTACAAATTAGCGGTGGGGGAGGGAACGCTGATTTTGCCAGATTGCTCATATGACTGAAGAATCTGTTTGATTCTGTGTTATTCTCTCGGCATAAGAAGGCCACAGAGCATTCTGAGATGAGATCTCACTTATGCTTGTGTTGGCCTGGATGTGGGAAGACAGGAAGGTGTGGATGGGCATGAGGAATGGAAGGACGTTACCAAAACGCACCCCACTCCACCCCCATCTCTGTGCGGAGAAGTAGCGTGGTGTTGAAGGAAAAACACGGTTTTTAGGATCAAGGATCGGTTCCTGTGACAGTTCTGACACTTGCTGACTGTTTGAGCTTGGGAACCTTTTCTGAGCATTTCTCTTATCTGCAAAATGGGAATAATATTATCTAAGCCAGGTGTGGTGGCTCTCAGCACTTCAGGAGGCTGAGGCGGGAGGACTGCTTGAGCCCAGGAGGTGGAGCCCCAACTGGGCCACGTTGCGAGGACTTGTCTCTATTAAAAATGGTTTTTTAAAAAATCTGCCTTGCAAATTGTTATAACAGTTAGAGATAATGTATATAAAAGTGCTTAGCATATGTAATTTCTGGGACTGGCTTAGTAAATGTTAATAAATTATTCTAGTGTGGGAATAAAGTATTCTAAGGGAATTTTATTTGCGTGATGCCGAATTAATGAGTCATGGGATAACTGACATTATTACTTAGTTTGAGCCCAGAGAACAAGAGCAATCTACTGTATAGAGAGCTAAAGAATTATCAGATAGGCTGGGCAAGGTGGTTTAGGCCTTAATCACAACACTTTGGGAGGCCAGGGCGGAGGATTGCTTGAGGCCAGGAGTTCCAGACCAGCTTGGGCAACAGTGATACCCTGTCACTATAAAAAATAATAAATTATTCTGGCATAGGAGGATCATTTGATCCCGGGAGTTCAAGTCTGCAGTGAGCTATGATCAGTGCCACTGTGCTCCAGCCTGGGCCACAAAGTGAGAGACCCTGTCTCTGAAAAAAAGAAACAAGAAAGAATTGGTAGAGTACAATCAGCTATCCTATTGTAATATTTCAGAAACTTCTCTTTTCTTTCATTATTCTTTAAGAAAACTACTAATGAAAAAATTCATTCCATTCATTCGTAGTCTCCAAATTCTAGTATCACTATTTTCATTTCTGTATGCTTTCTTCCAGTTTTAGGTTTACAGCATTTTCAGCTAACTGCACTACTCTTTGTCTTTAAATACTACTCTAAAACATCAATGCTTGTGGTTGTAGGTTGGGGATAGGAGTGGTGAACTCACAGCACGACTGAACCTCTCAGATCTTCAGATGGTTCTTGGTCTGAGCTACAGCACAAACAATTCCATAATGTCCGAAAATATTGACATTGATAACAGTTTGCCTGGTAAGTAATAGGTCTTCTAAACCCAACTTCTTTATCCCCAAGATCTACGTTATAATTATTTATTACATATGTTTATTATATCCAGAGACAATAAATAACATAGAAAGTTCGACTTTTTACATTTTTTTCCTTTACACAGCTCTATTAATCTGTCAGTACAGAATACAATGTTATAAAGTTTTTAATCATGAACTTAGGAAATGTGAAGGTATAATTATTTTCTTTTGTAAAAATTCATTTAAATTTTCTATCTCTAAGTGCATTCAAAAATTTGTAAATATGAAGTTGCCAAAATTTTAAAATGTTATTGTTTATCTTTTTTATCTCAAATAGTTTTACATATTTGATTTCCGTTTAGGTTCTTTTCCCCACATTTTATTTCTTTTTCTTTTTCTTTTTTTCTGTTTTTTGGAGTTGGAGTTTCATTCTGTTGCCCAGGCTGAAGTGCAGTGGCACGCTCATAGCCACCCCAGTGTCAACATGCTGGGCTCAGGCAACCCTTCCACCTCAACCTTTCAAGTAGCCGGAACTAAAGGCGCGCGCTACTACACCTGGCTAGTTTTTTGATTTATTGTAGAGACGAGGTCTTGCCAAGTTGCCCAGGCTGGTCCCGAACCCACAGGCTCAGGCAATCCACACGCCTTGGCCTCCCAAAGTGCTGGGAATACAGGCTGAGCCACCAAGCCTGGCCTCCCACATTTTATTTTTTTTTATTTTTTTATTTTTTGAGGTGGAGTCTCACTCTGTCGCCCAGACTGGAGTGCGGTGGCCGCTCCCGGCCACCGCAGCCTCGACCTGCTGGGCTCCCGCGATCCTTCCGCCTCAGCCTTCCGAGTAGCCGTAATTACAGGCGCGCGCTACCACGCCCGGCTGATTTTTTGAGTTATTGTAGAGATGAGGTCTTGCTTGCCCAGGTGGGTCTCGAACCCGCAGGCTCAGGCAATCCACTCATCTCAGCCTCCCAAAGGCGCGGGATTACAGGCTGAGCCACCGAGCCCGGCTTAACCTCCCACATTTTATTTCTAGGGTGAAGTCCCTTAAGATTTTCTCTTTTTAATTCAGAAAATCTAAGTTACTTCATTTTTTTATTTTTATTTTTTTCGCAGCAACACTTATTTTTAGGAAATTTTCTTTAGATGCTGATTTGGTTGACATTTTTACAGGGAGAAACATGCTATAATGTCTGTTTCTTTTGTTTTTTTTTTGAGTTAGAGTCTCACTCTGTCACCCAGACTGGGGTGCTGCCTTCCGCCTCAGCCTTCCAAGTAGCCGGAACTACAGGTGCGCGCTACCACACCCGGCTGTTTTTTGATTTATTGTAGAGACGAGGTTTCGCCAAGTTGCCCAGGCTGGTCTCGAACCCACAGGCTCAGGCGATCCACTCGCCTTGGCCTCCCAAAGTGCTGGGAATACAGGCTGAGCCACCAAGCCTGGCCTCCCACATTTTATTTCTAAGGTGAAGTCCCTTAGGATTTTCTCTTTTTAATTCAGAAAATCTAAGTTACTTTATTTTTTTATTTTTATTTTTTTCACAGCAACACTTATTTTTAGGAAACTCTCTTTAGATGCTGATTTGGTTGACATTTTTACAGGGAGAAACATGCTATAATGTCTGTTTCTTTTTTTTTTTTGAGTCTCACTGTGTCACCCAGACTGGGATGCAGTGGCCGCTCCCGGCCACTGCAACCTCGACCTGCTGGGCTCCGGCGATCCTTCTGCCTCAGGCTTCCAAGTAGCTGGAACTACAGGCGTGCGCTACCACGCCCGGCTAATAATTTTTTTGATTTACTGTAGAGATGAGGTCTCGCCAAGTTGCCCAGGCGGGTCTCGAACCCGCGGGCTCAGGCAATCCACTCACCTCAGCCTCCCAAAGGCGCGGGATTACAGGCTGAGCCACCGAGCCTGGCTTTAATGTCTGTTTCTAAGTGAAAAACATTAGACTTTTGATCAAATAAATAAAAAGGGACGAGTTTAGAGTCACGTTTTTGAATTTCATCCATATGTGACCCTGTGAGATCCATTTCCTGAGCATGAGAAATTCTCAGTCTGGAAAATCTGACAGGCAAATATTTTGAACATGAAAGTCAGTGATAAATCTAGCTTTTCTCTTTCCAATCTTCTTCTCTAACCCCATATTTTAAAAGGCAGAAGGAAAAGATGACTCTCTGCGGCCAGTCATCTGATTAAGGCTCTCAATAGATGTTTCGTGAAACATTCTGAAGTGTGAGCCAAGTAATACGTTGTGACTGTGTGCTTTGCAATTGAATGAGGGGCTCAGAAGTGCTCCTGTGTTGAACTTTCAAATGGGTTATCTCGTAGGAGCTCACATCTTGTAGACATTGTCGCTCGCCTTCATGGACCCGTCTGGCTACAGTCCTTTTCCTGTGTTCCTTTGACAACCAATAAAACTTGAAGAAACGTCCGTGTTCACAGCCCACCTCCTCACCTCCCATTCTCTCCTCCCCTCGTTCCTGAAGGGCTTTGCCATCGCCAGGACGCTGAAGCCACTTCCAGGGCTACCACAAACCTCCATTTTCCAGACTTGATACGTTTTTAGATGTCGGCTTCCTGGATTTTTCAGCCTTGTTTCCTACAGTCATTGCTTCCCTCCTGAACTTGCTTTCTTCATTGGCCTCTGGGATGACTCGGCCTCTAGGGTCTGCCTCTCAGTCTCCGTGACTCTCTCCTCTTCGTCGTCCGTCCTCTAAATCCGTGCTGCTTAGGGCTTGGTTTCTGGGACTGCTTCTCCCTCTCCTCTTTCTTCTTTCTGCTGTATTTTTCCATCTTTCTGTGCTTCCTTCTTTCTGATTTTATTCTTTTCCTCCCATTCTGTGCTCTAGGCCTATGCTTCCAGGAGAGCTCTCTGTGACGACAGAAATGTTCCAGACCTATGCTGTCCAGTATCAAAGCCTCGAGCCACATGTGGCCAGTACAAAAGAGGAAGTGAATTTTTGCTGTTACTTAATTTTAATTAATTAAAATGTCAAAAGCTACCGTGGCCCCTGGCCACTGGGCAGCACAGCTCTAGGTGAGCTCATCCAGCTTGGTCTTGACACCGTCTGTGTACTTGTTATTTTCTTTTTTTTTTTGAGTTGGAGTCTCATTCCATCGCCCAAGCTGGAGTGCAGTGGCACGCTCACGACCACCCAGCGTCAACCTGCTGGGCTCCGGCGATCCTTCCACCTCAGCCTTCCAAGTAGCCAGAACTACAGGCATGTGCTGGCTAATTTTTTGATTTATTGTAGAGATGAGGTCCCACCAAGTTGCCTGGGCTGGTCTCAAAACCACAGGCTCAGGCAACCCACTTGCCTTGGCCTCCCAAAGTGCTGGGATTACAGGCTGAGCCACCGCGCTTGGCCTGTACTCGTTATTTTCAATTCCTATTTCCATCTGTGATTCTTCTCTTAGTTTGAGACTCATGCATTTAACATTTCTGCTTAAATGTCTAGTTGGCATCCAAAACTTAACATGTCCACAGTGTTTTCTCCCAATCATGTTCTTCTTATAGTCTATCCTAGCTCACTATCCTGGGTGTTTGGGCCATGAGCCTAGGGGGCATCCTTGTTCCATTTTTTTTTTTTTTTTTTTTTTTTTTTTTTTTTGTGTTTGTGTAAAAAAAAAACCCCCAGGCAGGGGTGGGTGGGCACCACCACGCCCCCAGCCCCACCAACATCATGCTAAACCATACAAAAAAGAAGGAACAAA
>CAUYQG010031318.1:0-38719 GCA_963574415.1 Tarsius wallacei | reverse complement strand
TTCTTTCTGGCTAAATATGCCAAATATTAAAGAGGGAGGGAATGGTGTCTACGGCTCCCGAACACATCCTAGTGGTCTCGGGGTCCACGGCCCTCCCTGATCCCTAATGCTCAGTGGGCCTCCGTGGCCGGCTACCAACACTTTGGGTTAAGGGGGTTTAAGCCTGAAGGAGGGTCCAGGGCTGTGGGTCTTTGATGTTGATTGTAGCCACATGAGTCTTAGATCTTGAAGTCACCAGACATTAGCATCTCATGCCCTCAGGTAGTGGGCTATGTGGGTGGAGACAAGGGGAGGGGGTTTTCCTGCAAGGGACTTGTCAGATGTTTGCAATCCACAAACTCCTTGACCAAAAGATGGTCTATTATCATTTCTATGGCTCTGTTCTTGTTGCATCTGATGGAGATTTGCCGAGGGGTTGGGTAGGCTGCCAGCTTGGCCTGCAGTGAAATGTCTGAACACTTCCTAAAACCTGCCTATTGGAAATTTATCTATGTCTAACCTGTGCCAGATTCAAAGCATGTCAGGGGTAAAGTCTAAGCCAAAATGGTTATGCTGAGGCAAAAAGACTAGGCTAAACTAAGTTTATTCTAGGTTTCTATAGGTGCCTCCTTTCACCTTCATAGAAATTAATTATGTCCTCTGCTGGGGGAAAGGGATCCACACAGCACTGGGGTCAGGCTTCCAGCAGAACTCCAAGCAGATGGCAACACTGGAGGGATACTTGATGGGGGTGGGGGATAGTGCCAGCCCACAGGGCATTGAAGCCACAGCAGAATGATTCTAGCACTGGGGATGGGTCCTTGATTCCTATCTTGGCTCTGTCATGATTGGCTGTGTGATTTTAAACTAAAATATTGTTGTAGTCTATTCAAGCTGCTATAACAAAATACTTTAGACTGGGTAGCTTATAAGCAAATTTATTTCTTACCGTTCTAGAGGGTTTTCTTAAAGTTTAAGATCAAGTACCAGCAGGTCTCATGTCTGCTGGAGGCTTGCCCTCTGCTTCACAGATGGTGCCTTCTCTCTGCATCCTCACATGGTAGAAGGGGTGAGGGGTCCAGGGCTGTGGGTCTCTGGGGGGGGGTCTCTTTTATAAAGGCACTAATCCCATTCTCCAGGGCTCCACCCTCATGACTAGTCATCTTCTAAAGGCCTCACCTTCTAGAACTATTCTTTTGGGGATTAGGTTTCAACATATGAATGGGGGAGGCAAGCACATTCAGATTATAGTAACTATGAATTAAAGTATTTTTCCTGCCTATTACTTATAATTTTTATTTTATTCTCCTCAAAAAATGCTCTTCTAGACTTATTTAGACATAGATTTTTTTTTTTAAAAAACCATAGGTCACTCTTGTACATACACAAAAAAGGAAGATATTAGTGAAATTAGTGAATAAAGTATTAAAACTTCCTTATATTCAGAATCCTACTTTTCTGAATTACTTTTTGGCTTAGACATCATAAAGCACATTTTTCCATACAATATCGTCCTGGGTGCTAGGTAAGTTTGTGATGATATGTTGCTGATGTCATGGCAAGGGAGGTACCTAGAAATTTCCAAAGCCTGCCTCATTAATCACATTTCCACCAAACCTTCTAAGATTCCTAAGGCACACTAGATGAACAGGAATGGAAGTATCACTTGGCTGTCAGCGCTGATAACTCTGATCAAAGGTCCTTAGAGCCCATGCCATGGGAGGCCTAAATGAAGACTTCTACTGTGGCTTTAAATCTCAATTTGGGACCACCCTGCTCAGACAGGGGAGTGGGTGTTAATGTGGAAACCTGAGGCATCCAAAAGGTAGAACTTTCTGTTTTGCACCAGGAGATGCTGGCTTACCAGAGCATGAAATTCTGGTTTTCTGGTTTCTTCATCAAAGGGTTAGCTCAGAGCACCGTAGATAGCTACAGGCTGTGGGACCAGATCCATTCTTTGGACTGGCATGGATGCCAATTGCTGAGCCAGGGGCAGCAGCTTGAGTCTCAATTATGGGGCTAGGTCAGACAGTCAAAAGGAGATGCCTGAAAGGAAGTCAGTGATTCAGTGGAGTTCCATTGTTTTTTGGAAGGCCACTGAGCATTAATGGCCACATTCATTCTGCAGACAAAAGAACATTTGGTGAGATGATTCACCCCTCCTCCCAGTCACGCCTTCCTTTATCACTTCACAGGATGCTGAACAGACAGAAGGTATTTAAACCTGCTGGCTTAGACCCAGTTTCTCATCCCACCCTAGATACCCATTGCTCTTTTTCCTTTTCATCATGGGGATGATGTAGGAAAGTGGGAATAGCAAGACATTAGTGCTGGGAAGTGATTTTTTCCTTCCAGATCAAGAAAGAACTCAAACTTCATATTCCTACATGGCCTTGAGGAAACTTGGCTGAAGTTTCTAGAATAGCTGAGAAACTGCTTAAGATAAACTTAGGGTGATCGTAGCCATCTGTACTTATCCAAGCAAATGAAGTGATTTGGGACACCCTGTAAGGTCAAAAAGATATGAATATGGATTTTTTTTTCAAAATAGTTATGACCATGTGTCCTGGAGCCACAGAGATCTGGGCTTGATTTCTGGCTGTGCTACTTATTCTGTGACTCCAGGTTCTGAGTACTTTCTAAACCTCAGTTCTGATCTCTAGAAGTAGATGATAGCAGTGCCCTTCTCCTGTGAGGGTTAACTGAGAGACTAGTGCACTGAAGCTCACAGCCCAGTGCCTGAAGTCTCTAAAGCGTTCAATAAATGATAACTGTTATTATTACCTAGAGAGGGAAAAGGTAGGGGCAATGACTCAGCAAAGAACTAGGTATTTAGCATAGGAATTCTCATTCCATCCCATTGCTTTTTCCCCCACAGCACATTTTATTAATGTCTATTAAATCTAAAATGATTTAATAAAGAAGCCACTAATGAGGTGTGGTGAGGTGTGGGGTATGTGTGTGTGTTTGTGAATATGTGGTGCCAAGTTAAGGAATAAGTATACGTTTACTAATACTTTGATAATTGCATTATTGTGACAGCCCTACCAGCAGGTAAAATTTGTCATTGGGATGATCTGTCTTTTTTTTCCCTATTTTCTGGGTAAAGATGTAAATGTTTGTTTTTTAAAGTTCCCCAGCATCTTCCCAGCTCTAATTGAAGCCAGTAACTATAGAAATAATTGTGTTTCTAGAAATACCAGCAGGAATTGAATGCTGGTTTTTGTGTAAGAGCCTGTAATTTCAACTTGGTCTCTAGCCCATCTGTCAAGGGGAATACTCTGGAACTTTATTAAAATCTTGCCATTAGGATGTTGGCATTAGAGCTGTGGGTAATAGCAGGTAGTCTTAAGGGTGAAGAACACAGTGAGAAACGCTTCATGTCAAATAGTCAATCTTTTCTATATAAACAGTCTGCATCTGAGGAATCAGCCAATCGACATAATCCAGAAATCCGTATCATAGCTTTCATTATAGTTGAACTCCCAATTATATTTCAAAGGTAGCCTGGGCTGAGTGAGAGACTGACATACCTTATGGTAAGTACCCTACATACGAAATCTCAAGTTGCGAGCCTTCAAAGATGTGAACATGCATTTGCAAGTCCAATTATATAAGATAGTTCATGTGTTCAGTGTGAATGCATGCACATTGTCATGTGTGTGCATCTCTACAAGTGATTGTGCTTTTGTATAGTACTATATAGAGTACAATAGTATAGTATATCTTTATTTCGAGCTCAGGATGTCTGGAAGCAATGAAAAAGCAGTGGTGATGTAGGTGGTAGCTGATTGTTTTAGTTGGGTACCTAGGCTAACTTTGTTGGACTTACGAACAAATTGGACTTATGAATGTGCTCTTGGAACATAACTCATTCATATGTAGGGGACTTACTGTATTCGAAAGTTCCAACTTATTGTTCAGCCCAAGAATCGGACTAAAGGCTTTGAAAAGCATGGAAAACTGAGACACCAAGAAGGACTGGCCACTCTTTATCAGAAAACCACAGCTCTGGAAGGAAGCTCAGAGATGAGTTCATATCCTAGTCCAAAACACTCATTTAACAGATGAGAAAGCTAAGATGCAGACAGGTGGGGTGCATAAGTTCAGTGGAGACTAGAGCCCAGATGTCCTAGTTACTGGTCTGGTGCTCTTCTAGCCCCCAAATAGTCACCTATTTACAGGTTGCCTGCTGTGTACAAGGGGAAGGAAGGCATAGGACACCCACAGTACAGCATGAAACTGACTATGTAATTGGAGTAATAGCATTTGAGTCACGTGTGAAGAGCACCATAAATGGGAATTGAGGTGGAAGAAGGAGAGATCTTTTTATTCCTGATAGGTCAGGGAAGCTTTCCAGAGAGGTGGAATTTCAAGGTGGGCGGAGCATGAAGGATGTGTGTGATTTGGATGAGGGGAGAGAAATGCCTTTCTAAGTATGAAAAAGACAGGTTCAGAAGAGCAAAGTTAGGAAAGATGAGTATTTGTGAGTTAGCGACATTTTGGCAGAAGAGTTAGTTTTCTTGGGATCATAGAATGTTAGAATTGGGAGACACTTCATAAATCATCAAGCTCAACCTCTTCATTTTACTGTTAGGATTATTAGTTCCTCGGCTGGGTGTGGTGGCTCATGCCTGTAATTACAGCACTTTGGGAAGCTGAGGTGGGAGGATGGCTTGAGCTTAGGAGTTTGAGAACAGCCTGGGCAACATAGCAAAAAAAAAAATTAGCTAAATGTGGTGGCACATGCTATAATCCCAGCTATTTGGGAGGCTGAGGCAGAAAGATCACCTGAGTCCAGGAGTTTGAGGCTGTGGTAAGCCGTGATCGTGCCACTGCACTCCAGTCTGGGCAACAAAGTGAGATCCCGACTCAAAAAAAAAAAAAAAAAGAAAAGAATATTAGGTTCAGAAAGTTTTAATGACTAGCCCAAGGTCACATGACTAAGCATGGCAGATGGGGATGAGAACTCCAGCCCATGGCCTCTCATCCAGAACGTTTTTCACTACACATTGCCGATCGTAGAAGTGATAACAGAGAGACAGAAAGACCACAAAGGGCCTTGCATGAGATGCAAGATGTTTGTACATTGAACACCGGAAACCTCTGACTATTTTTGAACTGAGAAGTGACACATGGTTAGAGTGGTACTGCATAAAGATTGAGCTGATGATGGTATCTAGCATTGACGGATTGAAAGAAGAAGCAGAATGACCAGTGAAAGAGGCCCCGGGTCTGGACCAGCTATGAGAACATACAAACTAGGGCAGCAGAAGAGAAAATGGAAAGGAGGATTATGAAGGAGACTTAACCAGGCTGTAGGAGTGTCAGGGCACAGGAGAGTCAAAGACATTTCAGGAAATCAGAGTTGACCAGTTGTCCATGGAAGAAACCACCTGATACAATTTCTTAAAAACCACCTCATATTTTTCTGTCACTTTCTTTTAGCACTTCATTCATTTATTCATTCTTTCATTCAACAAATGGTTTTGGGGCCCTACCGAAGGCATTCCATATGCATTCTAGCCAGTAACCAACTGAATGTGGTGCTTCTGTTGTTTTCTTGAGATCTGCCCCCTTAAACTCTTCATGGTCAGAGTTGTTGGAGAGAACCGAGGCGAAATGAAGAGAACAGCTTGGTTATTGAAAAGAAAAGAACCTGATTGTCTGGGAGGGTGTTGAAAGCCAGCAAGATTTCAAATGGGAGGAGGATCAAAGTGTCTTGGGAAGGGAGGAGGCGGGCCCTGTGCACACAGAAGCTCCTGGGTCTTTGGGAGAATAAAAGGTCCCAGTGTAATGGCAACAAAAGAACTCTTTTGTGCATTCACAGTCAGGGGCCTGAAGGGGTGATGAACAGCCTTGGCCCTGGGACCTGGCTGGGGTGGCTCTAGACTCAGGCTGCTACCCCCCAGGAAATTGGAAGGGTCCTGTGTCAACCATAAGAATGAAGGCAGCCGCCAAGGGTTCCTAATGGCAGAGAGAGACCAAGAGGCCATAGCTTTGCTGAAAGGCAGAGCTATGTCCCCTGCCATCATTCTACCTTCCAGTGATTCCTTCCCAGTGAAACCCCGATCTTTGGGTATCTTTAACGGTTATGGTTTGTCTTCTCCTCTTGGCTATTGAGATTTGTCATCAATTTTATCCTAAAGGTTTAGTCTTATCAATTGAACTCTTGAATAAATATGATAAATAGGTTAAAACACATGAGGCAACTAATAGACAGGCCATAGTGATACTGAAAAGCCATCTCTCATGCACATAGGCATAATGATTCTGGGCATACAGGAGGTTTTGAACTTGTTTCACTCTTTTTTGTTTCTGTCTCCTAATAATATCAAGTGAAAATAGGGTGAAAGAAGGTCCACTAAGTAGGTTGGAGAAGCGTGGTCAGAAACTCTGAGTTAAGTAGCTTCTGCTTGCCTTCCAAAATGCATAACTACTGTAAATGTCCTCTGGCAGTCTATTGGACCCTATGAGGTCAGGATGGTTGGGCTGCAATGCAGTGTTCTAGAACCTTTGTTCTGTCACTTTCTAGTGTGTGACTTTGGGTAAATTACAGAATTCCTCTGCCTTTTTTCTTCATCTGTAACATAGATATGATATCTACTTTGCATAGTGTTAGTGGGAGGATTTAGCAAGTCTCTGGCAGGATAGTAGGTATGAGCTCAGTGGATGTTATTATTGGAATTGGTTCTAGGTGAAACCTGTTCAGAGTTTAGGACTTGGTATTTAATTCTTGCTGTTAGCTCATAGTTGTTTCTTATGTGAAGTTCTGGGATCAAGGAATATCAATCTCAAAGAAATGTGATTCTCAGGATAAAGATAATGGGGATAATGATGGTGGGGATTGTCATGCATGAGTTCACTCTGGAGGTCAGCTCCCTCAGCATGCTGTGTTGTGCCTGGACAGTAGGGATGTATGCCCACTTAGATGCTATGATCGGAAGCCCAAGGGCGAGGCACTGTGTAGTTTGTGAAGTCACATCCCAGCAGGAAAGAGTCAGCGACTTGTACAAACTGCAAGGTGAACTGAGAATGCAACCCAGGTGTTCAGACTCCCCACGTGGTGCCTACTGATAAGGCCCTACTTCGCTCTCTGTATCTGGGGCTTGACCACTCTGGAGCCAAAAGAGTGACATCAGGGCATTGGTGAGCTCACTCTGCTGCTGGGTTTGAAGCAAAGAGAAGTGGTGTCTGTATTCCACAGGAAGGCCTTTGCAGTCTGGGTTTCTCTGAGGCCAGTGGTGGGAACAGAGCCTTCCCTGGAGACTAAAAGGAACACTGAGATTTGAGAAGGCTCCATAGACATGGGAGGAAAGAGCCACCAAAGCACTGAAGGGGAAGGGACAGAATGATTTATGAGTAAAACGTAAATGAGCAGAACTTGCCGACCTGACCTCAGTACCAACTGAGGGGCGTGGGAGAGCATTCTGCAAATATGTAAGAGGCATCGATGCCAGAGAACTCAATGACTGAACCTGGGTGGACGGGAAGAGAGGGAGGAAGCCTGTCAGGAAAAACTTGGCCAGAGCCACTGGGGCAGGGCCTCCTCCCTGGGGGACTCCCCATGGCACAGGGTTTAAGGGCTGACAGATTCCAGGATGCAGACCATATGAGCCAGAGCAATGGGCCCAGATCCTGTAAGAAAACTGGACAGGAAAGTATAAAGAAAGACAAGCAGTGAGGTTGAAATGAGAGGAACAGCTTTATCCTTTCTTTCCATCACCTGTCCTAATTGGTTTTCTGGGGATCCGTGTTATCTGTGAGTCCTAGCTTGTTCTGCCTTCCTTGCCTCCCTGCCTGTCCTATCATCCTATTTTATCAAGTCAAAGCCTACACAGCCTTCACAGTGCAGTTTAACCTTTTCTCCTTCAGGAAGCCCATCCCAACTTCAGATGGCACATACTGTCGTTTTCCTCCCCCACCTCCCACACACCTCCAAAAGCCACAATACACTTTAGCACACTAAAGGTTCTGTGCTGTCCTATGGTGAAGGCATGTTCTGAACTTTGCCCTATTTTTCCTGAAATCACATTTCCTTGAGATTGATATTCCTTGATCCCAGGATCCGTGTTAACTTAGATCCAATGTTCAATTGTACTGGAAAATTCTGGTTATTTCCTTTTCCCTGGTATACAGTCACATGAGAGCACGGCTGTAGGACTCTCTGGGAATCACGTGGTAGGATTTGCCATGGTCTGCAGGGTCTTTCCTCCTACAAATCCAGTTATGTCTCCAGTCAATAGGTTGCAGTCATGCCTGGAATTGAGCAAGAGATTGTATTATTTATTGGAGTGATTTTCTTCTGCTCTCAACCTTCTGCTCCTCCAAGTTTACTTTTTTTAAACTATAAGTATTAAGAAGCACTCTTAAAAATTTTGTATTTGTACAAATTTATGGGGGAAGTGAGAAATTTTATTACACGAATATAACGTGTAGTGATCAAGTCAGGTTATTTAGGGTGTCCATCACCCAAGTACAATATGTTTATGTTAATATAGTCACCCTACTCTGCTCTCAAACATTAAATTTATTTCTTCTATCTTACTGTGTTTGTACCCTTTAACCCATTTCTCTTCATTCTTCCTCTCCCCCATTCATCCTCCCCAGTCTCTGTTATCTATCTTTCCACTGTCTATCTCCATTTGATCAGATTTTTTAGCTCCCACTACATGTGAGAACACGTGATATTTGTCTTTTTGTACATGGCTTATTTCACTTAAGATAATGGCCTCCAGTTCCATTCATTCTTTCTAATGGATAAATAGTATTCCATTATGTATATGTAACATATTTTCTTTATTAATTCCATATATTTCCTATTGCAAATATCGGTACGATAAACAATCACCTGCAGTTATCTCTTTGATATATTGATTTATTTTCCTTTGGGTAAATACTCAATAGTGGAATTCCTGAATTATTTGGTTGTAATAGTTTTAGCATTTTAAAATTTAAACTTAAATTTTTTATTTTAGAACTCTCCATACTGTTTTCCACAGTGTCTGTACTAGTTTTCATTCCCATCAATAGTGTATAAGCATTCCCGTTCTTTTTTACCCTCACTAACATCAGTTATTATTATTATTTTTTTAATACTAGCCATTCTGACTGGGGTAAAATGATATCTCATTGTGGTTTTGATTTGCATTTCTCTGATGATTAGTGATATTGAACATTTTTTAATATAGCTGTTGGCCATTGTTATGTCTTCTTTTGAGAAATGTCTAATGTCTATTTATGTCCTTTGCCCACTTTAATTTTATTTATTTATTTGTTTATTTTAGAGACAAGGTCTTGCTATGTTGCCCACGCTGGTCTCAAACTGGCCTCAAGCGATACTCCTGCCTTGGTTTCCTAAAGTACTGGGGCTACAGGCAAGAGCCTCAGCACCCAGTCTGTCCACTTTCTAATGTGACTATATATTTTTTCCTGTTGTTTGAGTTTCTTGTATATGCTGGATATCAATCTCCTGTCAGATGAATAGTTTATAAATATATTCTCCCATTCAAAAAGTTGTCTCTTTACTCTGTTGGTTATTTTTTTTGCTGTGCAGAACTTTTTAGTTTAATTTAGTTCAATTTGTCTATTTTTGTTTTTGCTGCCTGTGCTTTCAAGGTGTTAGTCATAAATTCTTTGCCTAGACTAACACCCAGGAGAGTCTTCCCTAGATTTTCTTCTAGTATTTTTTACAGTTTTCCTTAAGTATTTAACCCATTTGGAGTTGGTTTTTGTATATGGTGAGAGATAGGGATCCAGTCCCATTCTTCTATATGGGACTATCCTATTTTGCCAGCATAATTTATTAAAGAAGATATCCTTTCCCGAGTATTTCTTATCAGTTTTATTGGTCATTTGGCTGTAAATATGTGGTTTTATTTCTGCATTCTCTTTTCTCTTCTATTGCCTTATGTTTCTTTTTTAATACCTATACCATGGTGTTTTGGTTACTATAGTCTTGTAATATTTTTGAAGTCAGATAATGTGATGCCTCCAGCTTTGTTCTTTTTTTTTTTTTTTTTTTTTTTTTGAGTTGGAGTCTCACTCTGTTGCCCAGACTGGAGTGCAGTGGCACGCTCCCGGCCGGCCACTGCAGCCTCGACCTGCTGGGCTCTGGCAATCCTTCAGCCTCAGCCTTCCAAGTAGCTGGAACTACAGGTGCGCGCTACCATGCCCAGCCAATTTTTTGATTTATTGTAGAGATGAGGTCTCACCAAGTTGCCCAGGCGGGTATCGAACCCGCGGGCTCAGGCACATCCACTTACCTCAGCCTCCCAAAGCATGGGATTGTAGGCTGAGACACCGAGTCTGGCTCAGCTTTATTCTTTTTGCTCAAGATTGCTTTGACTATTTGGGCTCTTTTTTGGGCCCACACAAATTTTAGCATTCCTTTTTTAATCCTGTGAAGAATGATGTTGGTATTTTGATAGGGATTGCATTGAAATTTGTAGATTACTTTGGGTAATATGATCATTTTAATGATATTAATTCTTCCAGTCCATGAGCATGGGTTGTTTTCCCACTTGTTTTGTCATCACCATTTCTTTCATCAGTGTTTTGTAGTTTTCCTTGTAAAGATCTTTCACCTCCTTGCTTAAATTTATTCCCAAGTATTCTATTTTTTGTAGTTATTGTAAATGGGGTTGTCCTTTTGCTTTCTTTCTTGGCTAAGTTATTATTGATGTATAGAAATACTATTGATTTTTGTATGTTGATTTTTCCGTCCTGCCACTGTACTCAATTTATTTATCCAATCTAAGAGATTTTTGATGGAGTCTTTAGGTTTTTCTATATACAAAATCAAATTGTCAGCAAAGAAGAACAATTTAACTTGCTCTTTTCCAACCTGGATGACTAACCAGCACTCTTGTTGCCTATATTTCTTTGGAGTCCTATTATTCCTGTGGATATTAAGAAGCCCAGCTTTGTGCCTGCCTTTCCTACCATGAGTCATGCAGACAAAAACTACCACTAGGGTTGCCAGATAAAATACAGGATTTCCAGTTAAATTTGAATTTCAGTTAAACAATGACATTTAAAAATGTGTAAGTATGTCCCAAACGTTTAATAAGATATACTTTTAAAGTGTTGCTTACTTGAAATTTAAATGTACTGGGAATCCTGTATTTTTATTTTCTAAATTTGGCAATGTTGGGCCCCACCAATATTTTTAATGATAAGTGTCCTAGGTGAAAAGTTGGGCTTTCCTACGGAACATGATCCTCTGATGGGTCTTCTGGCCTAGCACAATACACCCACTCCAGAATGACCACTTCCCTCAGTCTCTTTGTACCTTCCTTTACTGCCTGCCAGGGCAAGTCAGCATTTCCAAGTTGATGAGTGACCATCATTTTTCCAGGGCTTTAAGAGCTATCCCCACAGCTGCTTGTGCCATCGCCTGGGTTCTTTTTAAAAAGTGTGTTAAATCCATTAATCAGAGAAAGTGACTGGAAGTCAATTAATGTTTGCTTACTCAGTCTTTCATTCTGGCCACCTTGCTCAAGTGCCTTTAAAGTATAATCCCAGGAGCACTCCATTGTTCCTGCTGGTACAAGCAGGCTAATTCTTTCAGTGTATAGTTTATTTCCTCTCCAGGCACAGCATGTGCACAAATGGGTTATGCTGGAATTGACTGGTTATGCTCCAGGTAGTAACCTAGAAACCAGGAAAGGCAATGGGGTCAGCTTCTAAGGGGGGACCTGTTTGCCTAGTTGGGGAGAGGCCCCTGCAATTTCTTTAATCATTAAAGTGCTAGCTGTTACTAGAGAAGGGTGAGTGGTCTCTGCAAGCCCAGAGGGTCTAGGGAGGTGGGGAAATCTGAAACACCAACATCTTCCATAAGGAAGTCCCTGTACCATATTTCAGATTCCCAGCTTTCATCCACCAGAGCTCTGATTTTGCTTCAGACGTCTGTATGAGCTGAGAATTTAAATGTTTCTAGAGTTCTGTGACTAAGAGATATAGACATTCAGCCTGCCACTACCTTGTGTCTGTGTTTTTTCACTGCAGGAGATAAGGCCTCACAAGGAACTCCCAAAGAGGCCCTGAGACTTTCACACAGCCATTATTATCACTCTTTAGGGCATCTGTATCTATATTGTTATATCTAGAGCACTAATTAGCCAAATGTATTGTCTTTATAGATATTGCTCTTTCCATGTTTTAAAACTTTCACAACATTCTCTTCAATTGTGACATTTCCCAGGGTACCAATGGTGAAATCTTTAGCAATTTGAGCTACCACCTTGTACCAGAGACTATCTGTGTTATATCTACCAACAACTGTGGTTGGATAAGCCAGATGAAGTCCCAAATGCCCATCTAGCAAACTCTTCTTCTTGGACCACTCCTGAACCACTTTTGCTAGCAGTGTCCTCTGAGAAGCAGATGCCAAGATGAGGTTAGAGAAAATGAGGAGGGATCTGGGAAAGGCTGGTAGAGCTGTCAACCTGTAGTATAGGTCTGTCTCCAGTTGAAGGTGAGAGAAAGGAAGGATGTTTGAGTAAAAGCATCTTAGTCTGCAGGGCTATAAGGGAGTGATCAAGCCAAAGTAACTTGTCATAGGTTTTCTGTGTCCTCTAGGCCTAAAACTGCTTATGAACCATGGTATGCTTGGTCACTGGCCGGTAACAGCTGTGGGAAGTATGTGTGGCCTGAGTTCAGAGTGCAGTAGTTGGGGCTGTCAGTCTTATATAGCTGGAGACATGGGATGTCCACTTCCACAGTTCCCACAGGAACCATGGCTCTAAGTTCTTAGAATCTCTTTTTTCCACATCAGAAGCTCTACTGCACCACCTCAATCCTTCTAGAGGTCCTAACAGAGAGTGTTACACCCTGAGCACCGCATGCTTTATGGCAGCTTCCTGTGTTTGGTCTATGTTATAATTTAATTTGGTCTAGGCTGTATTTGAGAATTTTTTATTGGGTGAAGAGACTGGAGACAAGAATTGTTTTATTTATATTTCTTCTAAATTCTGAGTGTGAATTGATCATTTCTTTCCCAATCTTCTTACTCTTTCTCTTTTATAGTATCAAATAGAGCTAAAAGAAGTCAACTCAAGTTTTCAACATTCTGTCTAAGTCTACAAGTTCATTAGATACATTTTCTAACTTCCAGGTTACTGTTATAATTTCACTAAATACTTTACCACGATATCATACACATTGCCATTTTTTCTGATCTCTGTAATAATTCCTTGTCATTTTTCTAGCTTCTACTGACTGTCCAGTGTCAGAGCCCATTGCCGTACAGTTGAGCTTTTTATAACAGCAGAACCTCATTTCTATATAAGTGGTATCAATTTATGTGCCATGTAATCATTGCTTCAGTCACAGGATCTGATAAACATAAAGCATTTATTTGACTCAGACCCCTCTGGGTTAGCTGATACAGGCTAGACCTAACTGGGGTAGTCTTCAGCTTCTTTTCATCATTCTCATGGGACCAGTAGGCCAACCTGGCAATTTCTTTCCAAGATGATGACAGAAGCCCACGACAAGTTCAGTTGCATATGTGTGTCTTAAGCCTTTGATTATTTTGTACTCAATAATATTCCATTGGTCAAAACAAGTCATGTGGCTAAGCTGAAAGCCAAGGGGCAAGAACGCATACTCTGCTGATGGAGATGGAATGGGAGGGAATATAGTCACACACTGCATGAGGTGTTTCAGTCAACAATGGAGTGCATATACGATGGTGGTCCCAAAAGATTATAATTCTGTATTTTTACTGTACCTTTTTTACATATGGATATGTTTAGATACACAAACACCATTTTGTTACAATTGCCTTCAGTATTCAGCACAGTAACATGTTGTCTAGTTTTGTAGCTTAGAAGCAATAGGCTATACTATATAGCCTAGACGAAGTAGACTACATCATCTAAATTTGTGTGAGTACACTCCATGATATTTATGCAATGACCAAATCACCCAATTATGCTTTCTCAAAACACAATCCTGTCATTAAGCAATGCATGATTGTACATATCTCTGAGGAATAATCTCGTCACCTTTACCATCTTTGTTGCAAACCGTGTTTCTACTTTACGATTTAGAGGTCAAATTTACTTTCAAATATTTGCTGAAGTAAAATTAAATTTAAATTTTCCTAGAAGGCTAATTTTTGTAAACACTTGTGAGGCTACTTTCAACAACTTTCCAGGTCTATAAATTGTCTAAGATTTGTAGATAAAGAGATGGTCTTCACATTCCATGTCCTGAGAAAAATGGGTTCCTGTTCAAGTTCTACCCATGTTTCATTTCTTAGGTCTCTGGGGGAATTTCTCAAAAACTCTAGAACTCTACCCAATCCCTTCCCCCAGGAACAGGCAGACAAAAGCTTCCTCTCTGGTACACAATTACTCCATCCTTTTAAAAGTTATCATTTATTGACCACAGACTTGGCCGTGTCAAGCACTGCAAACTGGTTTAAATGCTGTATCTTATTGAATCTTCATCACAATGCTGTTAAATTGACACTGTTATTACCATTATCATAATCTCTTCTGGATGTAGAATTGATAAATGCTAAATCTCACAGTGAAGTCAAAGAGATTTGAACTTGGTCTTACTTGACTCCAGTGACAGTGCTCCTACCCTTATCCATACTTTAGATGGATTAAGTATCCATCTAAAGTTTTTTTGTTTAAATTTTGCCTCCATCTGCTTTACAGCAAAACAGAGATGTCTCTACTGCCCAAGAAATACTTTTGATCCAACGAAATCAAAGAAACTGCTAATTTGAAAGAATTTGACTATAGATTACTTTCAGAGAAGTAAATGGCATTGGAATGTTTTGCCTTAGCCTAACATTGAGTCTCCACAAGGAAGTACAGCCTGCTGAGGATTGCTTACCAAGAGTATTCACCTCCATGACTCTGGTCTGTGTTGAGGAAGCACCAGTGACAATGGAAAGGGGGAGAGTCACCCCTGCCAGATGCTCCTTTTCCTTTCTTCCCTGCCTGTAAAGTGCGGCTCAAGGAGGCTCTGCACTGCAGGGCAGGCAGGCGGGGGGCGGGGGCGGGGGTGTGGTGTCACAGGAGGAGGGGTGGTGAACAATTTATTTTCCAGTTAACAAAAGGCCAAGGGAGTCCCTTTCTGAGTTTTGTTTAGGGTCTCAGGCCATCTATACATAGCAACCCAAGCAGAAAACTCTCAGCCATCCTGCTATGGCAATTATTTCTCAGTTGTCTTCCTCTTTGCTCTGTAATCCCTGCCTCATTTGATCTGTGCCACGCCCAGCTCAGCATCTCTTGCAGTAAACTTTCTAGCTCCATCTCTGAGGGATTTGTCCTCATTTCGGGGTTGGATGCTCCTTACCTTCAAATTACACATTTCTTGAGAAGAATGAGATAATAGATGTGAAAGTGCTCTAAGAGGAGAAAAAGGAAAAGACAAAACAATACAAACAAACACAAAGCACTGTCTCTTCTTATGTCTCATGCCCAGTGGGCATTTAATAGAAATAAGAGAGCTGTATTGGCGAGAAAAAGTACAGGTGTTTGAGAGTAAGGGGGCTGGGATGGAAATTTCTAACTTAGAAGTGATCCTTCCACTAGGTAAAGGACCATGGGGAATCTGAAATTAAGATCTCTGAGAGTCAACAGCAACCTCAAGCTGGGGTCCTTGATAAAACCTCCAATCATGGAGATTCAAGAATAGGAGAGATTTTAAAGGATAAAAGGCCATCTAGATGACTCCTCTCCTGCTCCCTCCTTCTTGCTCCATTATCTGATGCTTGGTTCCCTTTGACAGTTCAACTTGTATGGTTGAACACATCCAATGATGGTGAACTCACTCTGCTCTGAGACAGGCTTTCTCTCCTTGGGCATATCTTGTCAAAAAGTTCTTCCTTGTACTGTGTTACCATCCTCCCTGATCCACTATGCTCCAGAAGAGAAGTTAAAGAACTGTGAGTAGGGTTTGGAGGTTAAAAAAAATGTGTCTAGGGTATGAGGAAGAATGGATTTATAATCGTATTTTCCTGTGCAGAAGGAAGAGAGGGAAAGGCAGAGGAGGGAAGAAGGTGGAAAGCCACCAGGAGGGCATGCTCTGATGCCTGCAGTTGGCTGTGTGCTCCGAGTCTCCCGGGACTGATGAATGAGACACATTCATCCTGACTGCTCTTTTAATAAATGGTAAGCCCCTCAGCAAGAGGTTGAACTTCCCCCCATGAGGGTTTGCAAGGTCTTGCCTTGGCTCCAGAACACAGTTATTCCCAATGCTTAGAAAGTCAGAGAATGATGAAGTAGAAGGGAGACCAAGAGGGCGTGCAGTGGGGAGAAACAGAAAGGGAGAGGTGGGGGTTGCGAGGAGACACGAAGAGACGCTGCGAGACTGAGTATGTCAATAGAGCGTAGGAGCAGTAGGGAGTATGGACACACAGGAAGAAAAATGAAGAGCTAAGGAGAGTAGGAGAAAGGAGCAGCAGAGACATAGCGTGAAGGCTCTTCGGGTAGCAGCGTCTGTAATGTGCTCCACGTGTCTGGGCTCCCGCTCCGGGCAACCTGACTCCTGGCCCTCAGACTGAGAAACTTGGGGAGCGGGGGGAGGGCACAGGGAGGTGGGGACTGAACCAGAAGGGCTGGTTCAGTCTATATTGACAGGCTCCTGAGGCACAGACCCCAAGGCCCCGGGTTCCCCAACAGCTCCAGGAAGATGGAAGCTGGCTGCGTGGGATCTGGGCAGAGCTACCGAGCGCTGTCGTTTGGCAATCGTCCGGCCTCGGTGCCCATCACCATCCAGCCCTCTCTTTGATGGCAGACAGGGTGACGTGAGCTGGAAGGCAGGCCCCGGCCTCCCGGCTGGAGACCAGCAGCGGCCTTCTGCGCAACGCTGGAGCGAGGCAGCGGATTGGTCCCACCCGCGGGACCCGAGAGATGTAAAAGGAGGAGCTGCGCGGCGCGCATGCGCAGTCGTCCCGGCGCCGACAGCGGGATCCGCTCCGAAGAGGGGAGAGGAATCTGGGGCTGGCCACCCCGCCCGCCTTCCCCGGCTCGGGAAGATAGACATTGGGGGTAGGGCAACAGACCAGGGTCTAAGTAGGCCGGAAAGCGGTAGTGTTTCTTTGTTTTTTTTTTTAAAATTTTCATCAGCGAAACTTATTTGGGAAGATCTTTCTAAAGCCGGTAAAGCTTTATATTTGCAACCTCTGTCCTCACTACAAGCCGGTGAAGAATGTGTCCTCAGTTTACAAAAGAGGAGACCAGTGTAGAGAATAGCTCAAAGGGCTGTGAGATGAGATGAGACCCCTAAGCCAGTGTGCTCTGTTTGCTGTGATATAACTCTTGAAGGCCTAGGACAGATTAGTCCTAAGTCTTTGATGACTGGGGCCAGGGCCGTCAGCAGGACTTGGCTTTTCACTTTCTTTGAAGGTCTACCCACTTCACCTGTGAGGCAACATGGAATAATGGAAGAAAAACAGTCACCCTTTTTGTTTTCCCCTTTCCAAAATGAAGTCACCAGCTGCTAAGCACACGTTTACAATGAAACATGTTCCCCTGCTGAGGCTTATATACCCAAGGAACCACAGTCTGGGTCCATTAAAAAAATCAGAGATGGGCTGGGTGTGGTGGCTCATTCCTGCAATTCCAGCACTTTGGGAGGCTGAGGCAGGAGGACAGCTTGAGGCTAGGAGTTCAAGAATGCAGTGAGCTATGATCATGCTGCTGCACTACAGCCTGGGTGACATAGTGAGAAGTGTCTACAAAAAGATTTAAATAAATAATGCCAGGTGTGGTGGTGTGTGCCTGTTGTCTCAAATACTTGGGAGACTGAGGCAGGAAGATCGCTTAAGCCCAAGAGTTCGAAGCTACAGTGAGCTATAGTCATGCTGCTGCACTCCAAGTTAGGCAACAGAGGGAGACCCAGTCTTTAAAAGAAAAAAAAAAATCAGAGATGGTCTGCCTTACTGAGAAACGTGGGGCAAGGGGAGAAATAACCAGACACCACAATGGCATGCTGCAGAGGTGCTATGGGCAGTGACCTCAGACCCTCCCTTGCCCAGCACAGCCAGAGCTCAGTCAGAAGCCAAGAAATGGGTTGGTGGAACCAAATTTAACCCTGCAAGTATTAATTTTGTGTAAGGGTTGTACAATGAGCTACAGGACATAGACACTGAGCAGAGCAGTTCAGTCTCACAGTCTGATCGTACAAGACAAATACATATAGAACTGCATATAGAATTCACATAAGCAGCAAGAGATAAACTGGCAAGGCGCTTTGGGGGATCAGAGGAGGGAAGCAGTCTTCTTGGGCTGAAGAGTGAGCAATCAGGAAGAGCTCTCAGGAAGAGGTGGCCATCAGCATTTTGAATATAGATGGAGTTTTACAGTTCATAACAATTTCACATATATTACTTTGATAAACAGTATTATGATAGCAAATGTTGGCAAGGTGGAGAAAAAAGCATTAATCCACTGCTAGTGTTGAGAATGCAAGCTAACAACTTTTTGGGAAGCAATTTGACCCTCAGAATTCAAAATTCTAGTAATCTATGCTACAAACATACCAACACGTACGGACAAGTTACCCCCGTAACAATGTTAATAGCGGCAAAAGACTGAAAACAACCTAAATGTTCCTTGGTAGAGATCAGGTTAAAGAATTAAAGGATGTCACCCAATGGAATCCTGTGTAGCCATTAAAAAGAATAAGGCAGCTCTATATGACTTTATATGAAACAAAATCTCCAAGGTATTAGTTTGAGTAAAGAATAAAACAAGGCAAAGAATGGTGTGTGCAGCTTACTTTCATTTGAGTGACAATTGGGAGTGTGTGTGTTTTTGTATATGAACGGAAAATTTCCAGAAGGATTCGGAAGAAACTGTTCATAGTAGTTGCTTTGGGGAAAGCAGATTGAGGGTTTGGAGTGGGAGATAAACTGTTAAGACAGTTTAAATAATTGTGAAATGTATCATATATCTAAAGAGTGTATAAAACATATGTACCATCTGAAAAGTAATTAGGAAACATACCAGACTTAATGTATATTGTGTATACTTTATAATAAATTATTATACTCTGAATTTTATACTGTCTGCATATAGTAATCTGTTACTTTTCCTATTGAAAATAATCTCGGTGAGGTAGAGATAGACAAGGCCATTCCTTCCTCGCTCATTTCCTAAGTGGACAGCTGGGATGGAGCACTCAGTGGGAGGGCCCGTGGGATGTCCAGGGACAGCAGCCTTGTAACTGGCTGAGGCAGGCTGAAGTTAGGGAGGAGGAGGAGCAGGAGAGGGCAAGGCGGGGCTCCATGCTGAGCTCAGGATGGCCAGGCTAAGTCTGGAATTTGTTAGTTTCAGAGGACTCGTTAAATGTTTTGGGGAGTGACGTGATCAAAGTCTTACAAAGAGGAAGTAAAATCAAATGCTTCGGTGGTTAGCCAGTCTACAGCCAAGCAGACTAGCATGGAAGGTGGTGGGTTTGGGGGTAGAAGCCTGTTTTCCCTTCTGCTCTAGGGAATAATGAGAGTGAGCACTTAAAGATGGCCCTGGGCATACTCTGACCACATGATGGCATCGTGTCTGTTAATCCTCACAGCAACACTACCAGATAGGTATTTCATCCCTATTTTGCAGGTGAGAAAACAGAATCTCAGAGAGAGTAGGCAATTTTTTTTTTTTTTGAGTTGGGCTTTCACTCTGTTGCCCAGGCTGGAATTGCAGTGGCACTATCAGCTCACAGAAGCCTTGTCCTCTTGGGCTCAGGCAATCTTTCCGCCTCAGCCTCCCAAGTAGCTGGAACTATAGGCACATGCCACTATGCTCGAATAATTTTTTGATTTTTTTTTTTTCCACAAACGAGGTCTTGCTATGTTGCCTAGGTTGCTCTCAAACTCCTGACCTCAAGAGATCCTACCACCTCAGCCTCCCAAAGTGCTGAGCAACTGAGACTAGGCAATTTGCTAAAGGCCATGCAGCTAGTAAACAGTAGAACTAGGATTTGCCTCCACAACTGTCGTTTGTAAAGCCCATGCCCTTGCCAGGACTCTGCACATCTCCCCTCTTATTCTTATTTTGCTGGACAACTGCTGCTGTCAGAAAGACTTTCCCACATGCATCTTACTCTGGGGCTCGGTGTTTCTCCCGTTGTCCTGTGGCGAGGGCCATGGCACTAAGATAAATGTGGAGTGGATGCCAAGGTAAGTGTGCGTGATGTCTGGAGGCACCCGGCTCTTCTTGCTCTTTTCACCTGCCTTGCATCAATCATGGAGGCGCTCTGTATGCGTGAGAATAATGCGGGGCAGTGGAGCCATGTTTGAGAATGGAAACTTCCCGAGCACAGCCTCTGGGGGAGTAGACTGCCTGTGTCCTTGCTCTGCTTCTCTCAAAGTGGTGTCAGGCAGGTCCCTTTGCTATGGCCTGGCTTTGCTGGGTATCCACGCACAGCATGCAACTGCTGAGGAGAGGAGAGGAAGTGGTTAATGGCCTTGCTCCCTCTCCTGCCCCAACCCCCCAGAAATACACCAATTTTATTTTTTAGTCTTGCACATCCCACTAATGAGTGCCAGTTCCTGGTCGACACAATGGAGTGACTCCACAGTAAGATGTGGCCAGGATCCTGCAAAAGTAAAGAAATACCAGACACTGCAGCATGGCCTGGGCTCTGGCTCTGACCCCTAGGCCTATCCACACCTGTAAAAAGGTATGGGGGTGGGGGGTGCTGGCTGATCCCAGAGTCTGTGCAGAAGGGTGAAGAATGTGACCCCCTTTACAGTCTTGATCTAGTCATGAGTTGGCCACGATGATGGTTGGGTTTGCTTGAAGGGCCTTGTGTGTTACGATGAGCCCATAGGCTGAAAATGAGGCCTGCAGTATGCTTTCCCTTTCAGGGAGTTTGGTGGGAAGTACCAATGTAATAATCCTGATTTATATCTCTAGCCAAACCCCAAACACAGCTTCAGTCCTTGACAAAAGTAATTCTCCCTTGGACAGTAACGTGCAGGAACGATGCCAGCTTAGCCTATACTGTACATTCTTCCCCTTGACAGGACAGAGCTCAATGAATATTTCACCTTCATAATCTTGGCCACAGTTGGGGGTTTGTGAAGCTGTCTAAATCCAGTTTATCAGCAGAAATAAATGCCCTCAGACTTAAAAAGTGAGAAGCAGAACTTGGCTCTGTTGGGTTGATGATTTATGAAGGAACACCAAACTGGGAATGGAGGAGGAGAGAGGGGAGGGAAGGAAGGCAGGAGACTGTGGGATTCCACTCACAACCTATAAAAGCAGCAACATGTACTCTAACGAGAGATCATATTCCAAGATACATTTCCTCCCATGAAGGATGAGGCATCTGGCATCCATCATGTGCTAGGGACAGAGGAACTGTAGGGACTCCAGCTGCTTTTGGGGTGCAGGTGTGGAGATGGGCCCAGATTGAGCCCAGGACTGGATCTGCAAGAAGTGTAGCCTTGAGATTGCACATCCTTTCCCTTGATTTTCCACAGGGCCCGCCATGCCCAGCCTGAGGCCTTGTCCTTCCACCATTGGGTAGCTCCTGAAACCCTTTTCCTCTATAAATTTTCTCAACAAGCCTGCTTGGAGAATCTTTTCCCTAGACAATTACTATTTCAGAGCCTTACATGGCCTTATCAAACCAATAGTTTTCCTACTTGCACACTTAGTCTTTTGTCCTGTCTCTGTGATATGAATAAGGTCAAGCCCACTTCCCTGCAGATAGAATCTCAAAGAATAAGAGGTGTGTTTAGGACCATGGTACCTGGATCAGGCTGCCTGGGCTGACATCTCAGCTCTGCCACTTAGCAGTTATGATTTAAGTGATTTTCTATTCCTCAGTTTTCTCATCTGTAATGTGGGGACAGTGATAGCATATTTAAACCCACTGGATTGTTGGGAGAATGAAACAGAGCAATGATTTAGCCCAGTACCAAGTACATGGTGATTGCTCATTATGAGGAGACTCATCAACATCATGATGATGATGATGATGATGATGATGATGATGATAAGAGAAACAGGGCTTTACAGTTACTCAAAAATACTGTGAACAAGTGACTTTTAAACAGCAAAGTCTTTTTGTAGATTCTGTAACTTGGCTGTCCTCGCTTTTTAATATAGTTTGGGGATGATCAGCATAAGAGCCCCCCTCAGTTCCTCCTTGGACACAGTGTGGTGCAAAGATCATGAGCTTTGGAGTCCCATAGGCTATGATCACGGGTAAGTCACTCAATCTGTCTGGGCCTCAGTTTCCTCCTCTACACAATGGGAATAATAATAGCTGCTTTGCACGACTGTGGAGGCAGAGTAACAACACAGTGAGCACCTGGATACTGATTTCCTCCCCGACTCTTGTCCCATAAGGCTCTAGGCATCATCTATCTAAATCCTCTTTTTCAACATTTCCTTGAGATCTGCCTCTTCCATAAATTCTTACCCATATGAACCTTCTGATGAGATATTTTGTCACATGTTGTGGGTCCTTGATTATTTCACTCATGCTAAATTTGTCAACCAAGGTAGATAGTAAGCTTGTAAGGGCAATGTCTGTGTTCAATGACTTTTTTCTTATAAAAAACATACTTTTGGGCACACGAGTGCATCGTAAACAGATGAATTGAGCTGACTGTCACTTCAGTCAGCTGTTGGAAGAGGTGACCTGGAAGACGTAGGGTACTAACTCTCTCTAAGGCCTATTGTTTCTCTCTCCTCTCCTTTCTCTCAATCTTTCTCATTCCCTCAGCTCTTAAGATCAAGTGCAAGCCGGGCTCGGTGGCTCAGCCTGTAATCCCGCGCTTTGGGAGGCTGAAGTGAGTGGATTGCCTGAGCCCGTGGGTTCGAGACCTGCCTGGGCAACTTGGCGAGCCCTCATCTCTACAATAAATCAAAAAAATTAGCCGGGCGTGTAGTTTCAGCTACTTGGAAGGCTGAGGCAGAAGGATCGCCGGAGCCCAGCAGGTTGAGGCTGCGGTGGCCGGGAGCGTGCCACTGCACTCCAGTCTGGGCAACAAATGAGACTCCAACACACACACACACACACACACACACACACACACAAATCAAGTGCAGTTCTAAGAGACTATGAGAGAGAGGACTGTGTGGTTCTTTTAAAAAGGGCAAAGAGGAAAATGAGAGTGGAGCTGAACATGGAATATTTATTCATTCATTTTTTTCATTCAACAAACATTTGTATGATTATTGTGTATGAGCAAGACACTGTGTTAGGCTCTTAGATGGGGAAGAAAGCTATAAAGAGGAGTGGACAAATTCCCTGTCCTTAATAAATTTATAGCCTCGTTTCTCTGAGTTGGAGATTCCAGGTCTAGTTGACCTGCCAGGCTGGAATTCCATCACTTTGGTTTTGCCTAATGAAGTCAATTCCCTTAGACTCATGGAGTTTGTCCAGAAGACGTAGATGTGATTTGCTTCCCAGTTAGAATGGGGACTCTTGAAGGTGGTTTTCTGTTTCACACACTTTTGTGGATTTTACTCCTAGCACCAAACCTGACAAATAGTATATCCAACAAGTGCTTGTTCAATGAAAAAAGGAAAGAAAGATGTTCTAGAGAGGTGAAAGAGACTCTGCAATTAAGAGAACTCCCCGGCTACAGGTGGCCTTCTCATAGCCCCGGGAGGGAGCTCTTCCCCTGCACCAGCCCTGCAGTTATGTCAGACAGACTCAGGCCTCCAGAGGGTGGCTCAATAAACACTGGGAAAAAACAAAAGCTTTCTGACCAGCCTGTTCTGTTTGGATTGGCAGGAGGTTTCCAGTTGGAATTAGTGTCTCAGATGTGACTATCAGAGTCATTTCATACGAAAGGAAGGCCTGTTGGCTCAGCCTCCAACTTTGATGTGGAGCATATGGGCCGGCGGGTGAGACTGCAAGAGCAGAGTGGGGAAGATGCAGAGGGATTGACTGTTTGGAACTTCTCAGGTTCTTCTTGGTCCCTCCCATTGGCCCCAGCATTCTAACTTGTCCCCATGTGGTCAGGGGTGAGGATAGCTGGTTCTAATCTGGGCTCTGCTATGTGCTAGCTGGGTGACCTCAGGCAATCATCTCACTTCTCTGGGCTTCAGTGTTCCCATCTGTGAAATGACTGGGTAGACTAGATGTTCCCCAATGCCCCTTCTTACAGTTTCATGAAATGTTTTTATTATCTTGTAGTTGCAGATCCTGGCAGGGAAGCACTGACATTTTTGACGTATGTTGAGATGGTAGGGGATGAGGGAGGGGCTATTGATAGATAGGGATATAAAATGCACCCTGAAACGGAACATGAGACTCCAATCCCGAATATTTTGCACTTGTCTTTACCCCATCCTTTTGTTTTGCCTGTCCTCTACCCCACCCCCAAAAGATGATCCTCCTGGGAGATGACAACATGCTATGGTGGAAACACAGAACATCCTTTAATCTCCCAACCTTGGTTTTCTCATCTGCACAGAGAGCCTGATGCCACCTCCCTTACTTGGAGGTTGTGAGGATTAAGTGAAGTCATCCGTACACTGTGCCTTGTAAACTGTCAAACACCACATAAACGCAGGGAATTGTTCTGGCACCAGACTGGCCAGGATGGGAAAACTATCAGCAAACAGCACTTTGTCAGGTAGCCTCCTTCTTTCTTGAAGATGTTTCAGTGCAAGGGATGCTTCTCCTGCCACCTGTCAATGGCCTGACCTGATTGGTTTTCCCTGCCCCTTAATAGAAACACTACTGTCTGAGACTTTCTTTCTCTGGATGATTTTCCACTCGAGCAGTAAAAGCATTTTCAATACAATTTAGTTTATCTCACTAAACATGTGCAGCGACATCTCTATGTCTTAGAATGAAGAATTTGCTCTTCATTCCCAGAGCAGAGAGGTCCAGGGAGATTGTGTTGGGAACAGATGTCAGGAAGTAGTGGTTGGCATGGTGTTCTCTTTCACGACTGCATCAGAGTCAGGTGTAGGGGAAAGGGCACTGAACAGGGCCAGAGTCACTGAATATTGTTCCTGGTGTTTGATTTCTGCATATTAGTTGAGCACTTGATGGGATCCTAGGTAACATCTAGTTCAGGCCCTCTCTTAAGAAGTGAGGGCCTGAGAGTCATGGCCTGGCTGAAGCCATCTGACTTGTTTAGAAAGGAGCGGAGTCTAGAGTCGAGTGCTACATTGGGCTTTAGGCTCCTTCCTGCATACCACATGGATCCCTTTACTTCCTCCTTCTTCCATCCCTTCCCTTCCACTCCCCAGTCCTCCCTTCACCTCTGTCCTTCTGCTTCCTCTTTGTAGCTCTCAGGATGGAAAACCTTTCTGTTATTCTGGGCTAGGCTTACTGTTTGTGACCATCCCAAAACTGCATGGGCATGTTCTCAGGATATCAGGGAGCATCCAGTGCGCCAGCTTGCTCATGGGTCTCTCCCCAGAGGCCCAGGAGATGAGGAAGTCAGAGACTCCACCACGGATTCTGTCTAATGGGTCAGAGCCATAACCTGTGAGCTGGATTCTGTGGTGGCGAGTGCCCACGGTCCCCCTTTACCTCCCTTGCTGACATGAAAGCAAGGTATGTGCTGGCCCCAGGTGTGCCTCTTGCACCCAGCCTTTTCCACCTCTGTTCTCTCACCTCTCCATGGGGCATTCCAGAGCCACAGGAATGGGCCATGTTGCATCCACTTGGCAACCCTCTCCAGAATCAGCCAGATAGCGCTGGCCTGCGTTCAAATGCCCATTTCAGCTGAACAAGGTGTTGGCTTGTCTAGGGGAATTCACCCTGGGGAGATTTCACCCTCTGGCAACAGCTGACTCTATTTATTCAGATGAGAACAATTTTCTCTCCCTTGCACTTTCAACAAGTTCGACCTAAGGCCCCCCCTTCTGCTCAGCTGCCAAAAGCAATAAAAGGCTGAGGAGGAGGTGGAGGGTGGAGGAGACGCTCTAGGATAATTGAGCTGTCAGCTGAGCCCGGGGCTTCCTGGATCTGGGGTGTCTCACGGCCCACTTGGGCCAGTGTGCAGCAGTGAGGAAGGGAGCTATTTGACTTCCTAATCACTCTTAGAGATAGCAGTCCTCAGAGCACATGGGACAGACTTTGGCAGAGAGAGCTTCCAGCCAGCATCCTGGTCACCTGCTTCTTCCTGGTCTGGGCTGGAGCTGCCTCAGTAGCTTGAGCAGGAAACTAGTCTGTCACTTGAGGGTGGTGGGTGGGAAGCCCTGAGGGGCCTCAGGACTGTGCTCTGTGATGCACCCAAATGAGTAAGTCCGGAGAGGTGTCCAGGCACACCCCAAATCTGAGGGCCTGGAGAGCAGCTGTGTTGGCTTTCATTCTTCCATAGCAGCTCCCCTTGCTGTGGGATTATTGGGCTAATAGTCCCCATGGAGGAGCATCCTTGAGTCTGTTTCCTAAGCCTTTCGCCACTGGCATTTCATTTGACTACACAAGCATGTGTTGT
This sequence comes from Tarsius wallacei, assembly GCA_963574415.1. Lineage (NCBI taxonomy): Eukaryota > Metazoa > Chordata > Mammalia > Primates > Tarsiidae > Tarsius > Tarsius wallacei. The sequence goes on along the minus strand of CAUYQG010031318.1, from coordinate 12,348 downwards.
GGGCTGCTCTGACCGGACCTGGCCATACTTTGGTTTGGAGGACACACTGAGTGCAAGCTTGAAAAGCTGAGCTTCTTTCACCCTGGGACATGCGTGGCTTGAGATCCTATCAGGAAGGGAAAGGAGAGGGGAAGGAGATGAGCCGGTTCCTTCAAATGCGGGGGTGGGGGGGAGGGAGTGGTCACATGGGACTCCATCTCACTATCATTTGAAGAGTTTATCCTCCCGGTTTGGCATTCAAAGCCCTCTTTGATATTCACCTGCCCTGCTTGCCTTTCCCACCTCATGTAGTTCTCTTGTCTTCCCTCAATCCTCATCCAGATCGACCAAGCCACGAACACATCCAGCACCGCAAATGCTTTACTCACACTACCCCTTCTACCTTGATGGTCCTTTCCTTGTGTCCAGCCGAGGCTGTTGGAGAAGGCTTTCTGCCAATGCTCCTGGGGCTCAGTGAGTCCTAGAGTCCCCCACATTGCCCTGTCAGTCTCACCCACAATGATCTTGTCTGAAAATCTTGCGAAGTCCTAGATATACTAAACCCTGAAGGGCAATCAACTTTAAAACAAGCCACCACCTGCTATGGGACCCCAAGTCCTTGGTCCCCCTATAAATTGAGACCCTGGTTACACCCTACTTCTTCCCTAATTCCTTCCTATATACCTCTGAGAGCTCCCAGTTTCCTCTGCCCTTTCCTTGTCCTCCGCCTTATAGCACCAAGAACACTCTGTTTTCTGTTGGTGGCTCATGAATGGTCCTGTCTTTCACTAGACTGAGCTCCCTGAAAGATAGATTCCTGCTTTCTCATTGTGTCTCCACACAGCCTAGCATAGGGCCATGTTGGTAGGTGTGTAAAAATTGCCTATGAGGATGAATCCTCTTGAAATGTATATTAACACACATTTGCAAGTACCGTATAGCCCATTTACATAGTACAGGATAAAGATGGAGTTCCTGCTCTTGGTAGCTCTTAGTCTCTACCAGAGGGCTCTGATGGGGACAAATAAATAAAGGCTCTAGAGCTCCAAGGATGGATTAGAGGAAGCAAATTTCAGGACTAAAAGAGGTATTAAAGATAATCTAGTCCAATTTCTTATTGTGGAGATGAAGAAACTGAGGTCCCAAGAGGTGAGTTGCTGGCAGTCACACAAGCAATTAATGACAGAATGAGACGCAGCTCACTCTGGCCTGGTATTCCCTAAATTCTTTGTGACTGTTGGAGAAGGATTTCTGCCAATGCTTCTGGGGCTCAATGAGTCCTAGAGTCCCCCACATTGCCCTGTCAGTCTCACCCACAACGATCTTGTTTGAAAATCTTGTGAAGTCCTAGATGTACTAAATCCTGAAGGGCAAGCAGCTTAGAAACAAGCCACCACCTGCTATGGGACCCCAAGTCCTTAGGTCCCCTTCCACCAACACTGCTTGATTCCTAGCACTGGTCCCAGGGGATGACCTCAAAATGAATTTCAGGTCATAGTTGATGGGAAGAAAAAGAAGATTGAGATGAAATTAAAAATAAATGTGAATAACATACAGAAGCTTAGGGAGGGCAGATCTGGGGCTGGGTCATGTTCTTCCTGTGAGAAAGTCATTCCAGAGCTTCAGATAAGTCCCTTGTGAGGGACAGAGACTCCTCTGTCTGTAGATTCCCTTCACTAAGAAGACAGAAGGTTCTGGATTTGAGTTCCCTCTAGATGTTCCAGATAATGAACGGGGCTCAGGCTCAGGGCTGGTGAATGAGGCATTTCAGAATAAATGGGAAATCCTCTCAGAACATCTTTCATAACTAGATTTAGAAACCAATTGGAGTAAAGGGGAGAGATGCAGATATTCCTCCTCTTTCTATCTTTCCTAGCCTCATCAGCCTCTAAGCTGGGAAAGAAGTAAGTTCTAGCCATCTCTCTTCCTTGTCCAGGGCTCTTTGGAGAAAATAAGACACATGGGTCAGAGGGAGGGTAGCCCAGCCAGGCTAGAGTCCCAGCTGGGGATGTCCCAACAGACCCTGGGCATGAGCCTGATGGCATCCTCTATCCAAGTGGGCCTGTGCTAGCCCAGTGAGGGGAAGATGGGAGACATGGGTGGGGGTTTGCTGTGTGCTGCCCCAAGCTCAGTGTTCCCCCTTTCCCTGAAAAAATTTGTTTTGTTATTTGACCTGAGAGAACACCCTTTTAGGAGACTCCTGAGACCCAAAGAAAGTTCTTTATCTACAAACCAGAAACCTTATTTGGATACCTGCCAGTAACAAAGATCAGAGCCGGCCAGAGGGAGGATAGCCAGAGGTCTAATGGCAGTCTTTTGTGAGTCCAGGTAGGGGTCAAGAGGTTTGGGTTTGTCATGTCCCCACATGGCTTTGACTGCAAAGCTCAGAGACGGTGCAGCCTGCAACCCACTGCCAGAAAGGACTCTAATCCAAGCTCAGGCTGGCCTAGGGCCCTGAGGGCTTCATCCAAGGAACCCTGGCCTGCAGACCACAGAAAGTCAGATGTTGTGCTATTCACACTGTTGATCAGAGGCTCATGAAGAGTTTTCAAAATTTATCTACTGTACAAGTCCACCTTGAATTTTGTCTTGACCCTGGACATACTTTCTCTGTCACTAGCATTTATTTTTCATCTCTCTGGGCCCAGAAAATCAAGTCTCTTAGGCCCACATGGTGTTTGAAGTGGGACAGGATTTCCGGGACACTTGAAAATCAGAGGTTAGTGGAGGAATAAAAGAGGAGAGCTTGAGCCTTTTGTTACCTTTGTGTGGTCAGATAGACATTGAATAAACTGTTTTGTGTCCTGAGTTTTCTAATTGCTACAACACACAAACTCTCTTTTTAATAAATTTTTTTTTGAATGTGTGTTTACTTCAGGCCCTGGATCCTTTTCCTGGATTTCTTTAGATTGGCTCTGGAAACCAAAGCACAGGGAAATTAGTGCTATTATTTTCCAAAGCCTGCCACAGACAGGGGTATGTTTTCTGACCTCAGAGAGAAGTTGAGATCTTTCCTCCTTTTCTCAAATCTTCTTCTCTTGCCCAAAGAGAACACGATTGGTTGCTGTCTCCAAGATCTCTACACATCCAGAAGAGAAAAAAATGGGCCTGATCTCTGCAAATCTTCAAAAGTCCAAACTGGGAATATGAAAACAGCAGGAACCAGGCTGGCCAGGGTGCTGGGCAGTTAATCAGTGCAGGAACTAGGCTAGGTGAGTCTCTCCAGATTTTCCTGAGAGCATTGTGTTCTCAAATTCCATTTTTCCTGTATCTTAGAGGGTCTGGCTTGGTAGTCAAGAACAATTTTCTAGGACAGAAATTTCTCCTTCCTTTTTGCCCTTTTCCCCTCACTTCTAAACCATGTTTCTATTCTGTGGCCCACTGAGTTCTCCAGGTTTTCAATTTTAAAAACAAAACCCTATTAAGAATAAAAAACTAAAATTTCTGCTGGTTGTCATGTGTGCTTACAGAAATAGTGTCCAACTACTATTTAAGACCTTGAAGTCAGAATTTCTGAGGAAGCATCTGGGTGGGCCCCAGGGGGTGGGGTGCCTTTGCAGTGGCCTGGTCTGTTGCTCTGCCCCACACATGGGGCCACGCGTTTCTTGGGAGGTTGGCCTATCTCTTTCTCTGGGTCCCCTCTGGCTAGTCTGTCAGCTAAGCAGCCCCTGGAGGATGCAAAGAAAGATTTAGCTCTCAACCACCCCAGGGATCTACCACCACCACTGACTGCCAAGAGATTTAGGGATCTAGTTTAGCCCAGAGGTTAAGAGCAAGAGCTTTGCAGTCAGACCCGCTGCTATGCTTCCTATCTGTGTGACCTCGGGCAAGTTCTTTAATGTCTCCATGCTTCTAAGCCCTCATCTGTAAATGGGGGCTGTAATATTTGCCTTGGAAGGTTGCTGTAATGATTAAGGAAATAGCATAGGGAAAATGCTTAGCAGAGTCCTGGCCCTTGAGCAGTGCTCAATACATGGTAGCTATCAGTATGCATACATTTATCTGTAGTGACGATTCTTTATGGATATGCACAAATCTCTGTAAATGAAACAGGCACTATCAGATTTGCTTGTTTGTGTCACTTGTAGACTGTAAACATCTTTTTTTTTTCTCAATTCATTTCCAGTTCAATGCCTAGAACCTAGGAGATTCTCACTATATGTTTGTTGGGTAAATTAATAACCGAATTGATTCAATGGGTGGGTGGGGGTAAACCTCTAACTGCTTCTTTGGAGGAGTATAAATACAACCTGTCCAGGCCCTCAGGCTGCATCATATTCAATCATTTTGCTTTGCTAGTGCTCAGATTTTCAGCAACTAGTGAAGTTGCTGAGGCTGAGAGTTTACCTGGGGATCAGGGCATCGAGAAACTTTGCTATTCTATTCTGTCTTTAACCTGGGAAGGTCTTATCACTACAGGGATCTCTTGGCAGATCCCTCATTTTGCACATGCCTATGTGAATGGCTAGTTGGAGTTGTGCACTGGCTCTATGTGGCAGCCCCAGGTACTTCTAGTTTTGAGATGACCTAGATTCCTTGACATGGGGACTCACTTTCCAAAGTGTGATTTGTTTTCAAACAGCCTGAAAGAAATGAGGGAGGTGGGAAGATCAAGGGCAATTAAAATATCTCCTCTGGACATAGGACTGCAGAGTGTACTATCCTAGGAGATTCCATGGGGTCCAGTGGTGTGCTAAGTTTGCTCATGCTTACCCACGAGACCTAATTGAGGATATCTCTTCCCAACTCTGTGGTAAGATCATTTACACCATAGGAAATGGCATATGCTACAAACCCAGGTTCTCTCCCTCACCCATTCACCCTAAAAGCTAGTTGTTAATTACAGCACACCACTGATTTTGACTGAAGACCAAAGATATTCACAAGAAATGAATGAGAGATAGTGAGGAAGAGAATACAAAGAAACCCTGGGAACTGTGTCTGGGCCTATGCAAACACTGTTGGAGAAATGGAATATTGCTTGCTGAATGCAGTGTGAAAAGCGTTCTCAGGCCCAAGCTGGAGAGAAGGGCTCTATTTTTAGTTTTTAGTGCTATAGCACAGGAATTTGCCAGCAACTCTTTCCGAGGCCAACCCTGCCTTTGGAGACAGGGATTATCTTGGGGTTGAGGCAACTGAAGTTTCCCAGGAAGCACGTAGGCTATAGCCGACCTGAGCTGGGCTATAGCCGACCTGAGCCCCGACAGTTCAAATTATTGCACTTTGTCTACCACATTTCTCCTTCTTTTTCCGTGGTTGACACTTCCTTTCCCATTTAAGCATTTAAAGCAAATTTTAACAGGTAATACTCATAATAATTTAAATTTTATTCAGCATGCAGTCTGGCACATAGTGGACACATTAAAAATAAAAAACTCTACTGTTAATTGAAGGTTCAGGTATGCCGTGTAAATCACTTTACAGACTTTATCTCATTGAAGTCCACAAACCGTGTGAGTTTAGTACTATTACTCTGTTCCCATTGAACAAAAAAAGCCCTTGAAACATAGAAAGGTGCTCTCTAGAAGTGATGAGCCATGATGAAAATGCAGGTCTTTCTGAGTCCGGCTCTCATTTTGAAGTGCTACAAATATCAAGGAGAGAAAAGAGAAAGATGCAACAGGCCTTTTCTAAGCTGTGCTGTCTCTGAACAGCCCTGCCGTGAGGAATCATCTTCCTTTTGGGGGACTTTAAAACCCTCTGGCATGGTTGGGTCACACTATCACAACTCATTCTAATCTTTTAGGTTTTAAAGAACATCCATCAATTCTGTGCTTCAGACCCCAGCCTTCCTCCTGCCTCTCATCTTCCATTTGTTCATTCAGCTACTCATGAAAGCCGCTTATTCCTGGGGAAGCTATACTGTGTATTGTGTGTGTATGTGTGTGTGTGTGTGTGGGTGAGTGTGTGTGTGTGTAGAATAATAACAATAAAAAACCCAACTCCTAAGCCACATGTTTCACTGTGTTGCTTGTTAATTTTAACAAGGCAGCTGGTGGTTTGGACTGAGAGTTTGCTTTTCTATTAACCACAGATTTTCCTCTCCATGGATTTCCTGTTTGTAGTTTTGGAGGTAAAGAGTCTTGGTAGAGGCAAGCCGGAGTCATTCCAACCTACCAGGAGCTGCTCTAAAAACCTAGGCAAAGGGAGCCTCTCACTGGGGCAAACTTGATTCTTTCAAACAAGAATTTTTTATAGCTCATGTTTCTGGTCCAAGAACTCTGCTCAGCATGGGAGACACACAGCAGAGATTAAGATGACCAGTACCCCCAAGGAGTGTATAATCTAGTAGTGGGGATGGACATGCCCAAGGAGTCATTATAAAAATATGTGCTAAGCACTCAAAGAGTGGCACAGACTATGGCTAGAATGAAGAGGAAATAGCAGATTCTGAATCTGCAATGTCTCCATGGAGGAAGTCAGATTTGCATTGGCCTTTGAGGAAAAGGCAGCTGTTTTTATTTATTTTTGTTTTGTACAAGCAGGGATGAGGAGAAAGGCATTCCAAGCAGGGGATAACCCTGTGAGGAAAGGCCCTGTGAGGAAAGGCCCTGAGGTGAGTAGTTGTAGCCTTATCCCTGCTCTCCCATTTCCTGGGAATGGGAGAGCAGGGATAAGGCTACAAAGTCATGTGGGAGTCAGATGGGCGGTAGGAGTTCAGATTGTTTTTAGGAAATGATGATCCCTAATAAGTATTGTGTACTTGAGGGATATATTCAGAACTGAGTGTGAGTAAGATAGCTCGTAAATGCTCATTAGAATGTGGAGGTAGGGGATCGTTTTGTTTGGGAGTGAACCTGGGAAGTAACACCTTCAGTTGGAATGCAGAAGAGGAATTGAGTACAAAAGACAATTCGGGGAGCAGTCAGGAGCAGTTGAGGGTGACTCTGAGGTTTTGGACCTGGGGGATTTTGGGTTATTAATGAAACTACAGAGATGAAGAACCAAGGAGGATTCTTTATGCATGTTGAGGAGCAGACAAGTTGAGTCTGAGGTGTTGGTGGGTGGCTCAAGTGAAAAGACTTAACTATTAGCTAGAAATATGAGTCTGGCTGGAAAAAGAGCTTAAGACCAGGCTACGTGTTTTAGACTTTTCTGGATGGAGGTGAAGCCGAACTTCCAAAAGAAGACAGTCTTAGAGGGCAACATAAAGGAAGTGATTAGAGAATGAGGAAGAAAATAAGGAGATTAAGCCTCCAAAGCAAGGGGTAGAATGTTTGAACAAGGTGGTAGTTAGTGTGCTGGAAGCTGCAGCGGAAAAATGAGGGTGGGGGGGGGAGAGACAATTGGATTTTGCAGTTAGGAAGACTTTGATGGCATTTGAAGAGAAAAGATTCAATAGAGTAGTAGTCTCAGAAATATCGCCTATAATTTATTCACTTATAAATTTGTTCAACATATAGTAGTGCCCCTTATTCTGTGGTTTCATTTTCCATGGTTTCATTTACTTGTGGTCAACTGAGGTCTAAAATTATTAGAAGGAAATTTCTGGAAATAAACAATTCAAAAGTTTTAAATTGCACTCTATCTGAGTAGTGTAATGAAATCTCACACTGTCCAGCTTTGTCCTGCCTGGGACGTGAATTGTCCCTTTGTCCAGTGTCTCCATGTTGTTAATGCCACCCTCCTGGTAGTCACTTAGTAGTTGTCTCATTATCAGAACAACTGCCACAGTATCCCAGTGCTTATATTCAAGTCACCCTTATTTTACTTAATTATGGCCCCAAAGTACAAGAATAGTGATACTGGCGGTTCATATATGCCAAAAAAGTAAAACACTTCTGCTATGAGAAAAAAAAAGAAAGCTGTTGATTTTATAAGAAAATAAAAAACTCATATGCTGAGGTTGCTAAGATCTATAGTAAGAACAAGTCTTTCTGTGAAATTGTGAAGAAAGAAAAATAAATTTCTGTTCATTTTGCCATTATGCTTCAACCTGCAAAAGTTATGGATATAGTGTTTGTGATTAATATTTAATTAAGATGGAAAAGGCATTATATTTGTGGGTGGAAGGCATGAACAGAAACGTGTTCCAACTGATGGCAATGTGTTGTGCCAGAAAGCATTGAGCCTATATGAAGGTTCACCAAGGGATCCCTTGACACAGGAGCCACAAGTCATTTACTGTAAGTAAGAAATGAGTGCACAGATTCAGGAAAAAGTTTGGACTGAAAATATGATAATTACAGGACATGCTGTGTCTGCCGATGAAGAAGCTGCTGTCACATTTTCAGTAGAGTTAAAGAAGTTGGTTAAGAAGAAAAGATACCATCCAAAGCAAATCTTTAATTGAAATAAGATTGGACTCTTCTGATAGAAAATGCCCAATGTAATCTACATGTATGAAAGTGAAAAGGAGGCACCAAAACATAAAACATGAAAGGACAGATTATCTCTAGTATGTTGCAGTCCTGCAGAGTATAAGATAAAGCCAGGCATAGTGTACAGAGTAAAGAATCATGTGCTCTCAAAATCAAAGAAAAAATCATTTACCCATGTTCTGGCAACATAATCAGAAAGCTTAAGTGACTGCCATCTTGTTAGTGGAATGGTTTTGTCAATGCTTTATCCCAGAAGTGAAAAAATACTTGGAAGAAGAAGGGTTGAAAATGTAAAGTTCTGTTAATAATAGACAATGTACCTGGCCATCCTGAATCCGTTTGCTATGAAAATGAAAAAGTTGAAGTTGTATTTTTACTTCCAAACACAGCCTCATTTTTTGACCTCTTGACCAGGGAGGGCATCATCCGGTTTGTTAAGGCCACATATACCGACCTGGTATTTGATCCCATTTGTGATGCAGACCCTAATCTGGACACAATGCAATGCTGGAAATCATTCACTTTTGCTGATACAATAATATTTATTAAAGCTGCAGTGAATGAATTAAAACCAGAAACTGTAAATGCCTGCTGGAAGAACTTACAGAGTTTGGAAGCGCTTATAGAGTGAAGTCATGAATGATTTTATAGGCTTCTGGGGATCGATGGAGAACTTAGGAAAATCATTCATGCAGCAAGAAAAGTTGATGGAGAAGGTTTTGCTGCCATGCTTGAAGAAGAAGTGGAAGAGCATTTTGAAGGACATCAAGAAATGTTAACAAATGAGGAATTGGAAGAACTTGTTGTCATCTACAGAGGAAGAGAAGGATGAGGAAGAAATTGAAGCAGAATCAGCAATGGGAACATTACTAAAATATGCTGAAATGTTTTGAATTGCACAGATGTTCAAGGAAAAAATTATGGAATATGATCCTTGAAGGAATGCAGCATTAAAGTCACACGTGGATCACCAAAGGATGACAACCTCTGCAGCAGCAACTTGATGATTTAAAAAAAAAGAGACAACTTTTGATAACAGCATTTTTCCAAAAGCTTTTAGCAGAAAAAATGCTTTAATTACTGGGGATCCCCAGTTATTGATATAATCTATTCTTGACATCCAACCATTGACATCATCATGGTCCAGTGATTAAGGATTGCTCAAAGCAGATGATCTCTTTCTGACATAGAGTAAGAAGGCAAATAGTCGCCTAACACTATTTCATGATGCTTATGTCCTTCATCTCACTTTGTGTCATCATGTAGGCATTGCATCATTTCACAATATCACAAGAGGAAGGGTAAGTAGGTACAGTAAGATATTTTGAGAAAGATAGAGTGAGAGAGACTACATTCACATATATTTTTATATATAATATATATAAGCATTATATTTTTATAATTGGTCTATTTTGTTATTGGTTATTATTGTTAATCTCCTACCATGTCTTTTTTTTTTTGAGTTGGAGTCTCACTGTCACTCAGACTATAGTGCAGTGGCCGCTCCCGGCCACCGCAGCGTTGACCTGCTGGGCTCCGGTGATCCTTCTGCCTCAGCCTTCCAAGTAGCTGGAACTACAGGCACGCGCTACCATGCCCGGCTAATTTTTTTGATTTATGGTAGGGATGAGGTCTTGCCAAGTTGCCCAGGTGGGTCTCGAACCCGCAGGCTCAGGCAATTCACTCACCTCGGCCTCCCAAAGCGCGGGATTACAGGCTGAGCCACCGAGCCCGGGCTACTATGTCTTTTTATAAATCAAAGTTTGTTATAGGTATGTATAAGAAAAAACATAGTATATATAGGGTTTGGTACTATCTGAGGTTTTAGGCTTCCTCTGGGAGTCTTGGAACATATCCCGCTTGGATAGGGTGGAACAACTGTATGTCTACTGAGCACTTACTGTGTTCCAGGTAATAAACTAAATAAGTATTAGGGATACAACAGGAAACAAGACAGAGACATTTCTTTGTTCCATAGAGCTTGCAACTCAATAGAGGAAATGGGCATTAAACTCATAATTACTAAAGAATTATTTGTTGCATCATGACATCTTAGTCTGAGAATCAGAAAAGGCTTCCTTAAGGAAGTAACATTGAAACTGAGATCAGGTGGTAGCCCATCAGGTGATAGAGGGCAGAGGAGTTGAGAGAAGGGGGTGGGGGGCAGAGGAGAGAAGTTAAAAAGGAAGACAGATTCTTCGGGTTTTATGAAAGGAAGGGAGCAGCTTCTTTTAAACGTTTGACAATAAAGTCAACACAGAGATGCAAGTGGCTTGAAGTAGTAAAGGTTTAAGTGAATTTGTTGATATGATAAGGGAGGTTCAGTTTGGGAGGCAGAATCCTAAGAGAGCTCCCAGATGTCCATATCCTTGAGTCATACCCTGTATGCTCCCTTCCCTTTAGTGTGGGTGGAACTTGTGACTTGCTTCTAGCTGATAGTCTATGACAAAGGAGATAAAAAGTCATTCCCACAATGTTACTTTACATGAGACTTGTCTTAGCAGACTAGGGTGAGACTTTGCTGCTGATCTTGAAGAAGCAAACAGCCATGGACTGCTTATGGAGCAGGCTACATGGCAGGGTCCTAAAGGTGGTCTCTGGCTGGCAGGCAGGAAGAAGTGAAGACCATGGAGACTCTTATCATGCAGCAACCTGAATGAGTTTGCACAAGGATTCTTCCTCAGTTAAACCACCAGATGAGAATGCAGCCCAGCTGACACCTTTATTGCAGCCTGTGAAACCCAAGTGGAGGGCCTAGTTAAGCCTTGCCCAGACCTCTAACACATTGAAATGGCCAGATAATAAAAGTGTGTCATTTTATATTGGTAGGATTATGATAATTTGTTACACAGTAAGAGAAAACTAATATGCTCAGTATGTTTCTTAGGCTAATGTATTGGAGGTTGCGGGAACAAATTTTTGGGAAGTAACATCAGCTACGTGGTATGGGTGATTGATGGAACAAGGACATGGAGAAGGCAGAAGAGAAGAAAATGGAGGGAAGAAAATTAGGCCCTTCCCTATTGCTTAATGACTCAATAAGGAATGCTAAGCCAGCTCAGGGTTGTTTGGGGCAACATTAATAATCATTTAAAAATGTTTTTCAATATTTTTATTTCCTTGGAAAATATTATGCTTACATTAAGAGAAATTAAATACCTCAAGTCTATTTTTTTTTTTTTTTTTGAGTTGGAGTCTCACTCTGTGGCCCAGACTGGAGTGCAGTGGCACACTTCCGGTCACCGCAGCCTCGACCTGCTGGGCTCCGGCAATGCTTCCGCCTCAGCCTTCCAAGTAGCTGGAACTACAGGCGCGTGCTACCACGCCTGGCTAATTTTTTGATTTATTGTAGAGATGAGGTCGCACTAAGTTGCCCAGGCGGGTCTCAAACCCATGGGCTCAGGCAATCCACTCACCTCGGCCTCCCAAAGCGTGGGATTACAGGCTGAGCCACCAAGCCCGGCCCCTCAAGTCTATTTTAAAAATAATTTTATAAGCTAAGAAATTCATTCAGAATTTTACCAAGACAACATCTTTTCAGCCTCTTATTATGAAAACCTACTTCATGGTTGTAATTGCAGTTGCACAAAGAACTGTAATTACTATTTACTTTTTGTGATTTCAGAATTTACACACGGTCCTTGTAGATAAAATGTACATATAATGTCAGATTTTTCCTTACCATAAATACTCTTTCATGTTGTTTCATAATTTCTGTTATTTTATGGCTGCCTAATAGTCATCAAATTGAAATAATTTACTTTAATATTTGTAGGTTGCAATAATTGTTAAATTTTATATCATGCTTTACAGCCATCTTTATGCAAATAACTTCTTTTTTCTTATGATAAAAAGATTTTGGGATAAATCCTTACTGGGGCAAAGGAAGGAACTATATATATATATATTTTTTGAGTTGGAGTCCCACTCGATCGCCCAGACTGGAGTGCAGTGGCCGCTCCCGGCCACCGCAGCCTCGACCTGCTGGGCTCCGGCGATCCTTCCGCCTCAACCTTCCGAGTAGCCGGAACTACAGGCGCGCGCTACC